>JASSKH010000030.1:0-250096 GCA_031763025.1 Macrocystis pyrifera
GCGGCGGTGGAAGAAGAGAGCGGGGTGTGGTGGAGCGGCAGGGGGCAGGAGGAGGGGGGGGGGGGGGGCGGCGGGGAGAGAAGGTGGAAAAGAGACGGTGTAGTGGTGGGATGGGGGGTTAGAGAAGGAGAAGGTGGAGAAGCAAAAGGATAAGGGGGGGGGGGGGGGGAGAGAGAGGGGAACAAGGGAAGGTAGGGGGGGCGAGGGCAGGAAGGGGGCGAGAACGAAGCCAAGGGGGGCGGGAGAGGTTGGGGGAACAAGATGCACGCAACGGTGGGGAGGGGGGGAGCGGCAAGCATGGCATCGTTATGAGATACCTGGTAGTAGAAAGAGAGATAATGAGAAAGCTTGCCCCATCCCACCGCTGAGAACGGAAGCGGCCTCACTTTATGCTATGGTTTTCGTCTCTATGCGAACACTCCCGCCCTCCCCTCTATCTGAACTTCCCACACAAAATAACCCCCCCCTCCCGCCCACTTTCGCTTCTATGCGATATTCCCTTAGATGTCGACACCCTACCCGCCTTCCCCCTTTTTTTTATTTCCGCCTCTGTCTTCCCCCATATATTAACACCCCCTCCCCCCCCGCCTTCCCCCCCATGATAGCTCCCCTTATCTGCCCCTACATGCCAACACCGCTTTCACCCCCGCCTTCTCCTCTATGATAACCCCCCCTCTGCCCTCCCCAATATGTCGGCACGCCTATCCCTCCCGTTTCCCTCTCTATGCTAACCAGGTGGTATATTGACACCCCTTCCTTCCCGTCTGTCCCTCTTGTCTTATTACGCCCTCCCCCAGATGTTTCCCTTTTGCAGCCCTCCCCCCCCCTCCCGACTACGGCCATGCATGGCATGAGTACCCCGCCCCGCTCCCTCCCCTGGTGCAAGCAATGTATGCCTGGTTGGTGAATCTCGACGTGCTCCGTCCCGGCATTGTAGGGATGCGAGGGTCTATGGCCATACGTCTACGGTCATGCATGACATGAGTACCCGCCCCGCCCCCCCCCCCCCCCTTGTCTTGCCCTTTATGTTGATGAAACCCCCTCGCCTCCCCTCCCTTCCTTTACACACCCCCCCCCTCTCACCTTTGGTGCACCGCCTGCAGGTCTCGTGGAGGTAGTTTTGCTCGGTGCAGCGGATTTTGAGAATAGAGTTGACCGTTGTTTCCAATCGCACGAAGGCGTCCCCCGCAGTGGAATTCTTGAAAGCCATCTGTAGTTCAATTCGTCATGCGACATGACATATTACGGTACGGTGTGTGACAGGATATGTTGTGATGTGACATGATTTGATACGATGCCATCTGTATCATATGGTATGGTATGGTATGGTATGTTATGTTATGGTATGGTATTTTTTGTTATGGTATGGTGTGATATGGTATGGTATGGGATGGGATGGGATGGCATGGTATGGTATGGTATGGCATGGCATGGCATGGCATGGCATGGCATGGCATGGCATGGTATGGTTATGGTATGGTATGGTATGGTATGCTATGTTATGGTATGCTATGTTATGGTATGGTATGGTATGTTATGGTGTGGTATGGTATGGTATGGTATGGTTGTGTACGATATGGTATGGTGTGATGTAATCCGACAGCAAGCAAACGCCAGCTGCCGCCGTCATTGCACTGGCAAGTACTTAGCGAGAACTGACCTCCATCCACATTTCTCGGAAAGGTTTGATGTTCTCCACCATCCGAAACTTGGCAAAGGAGGGCTGAGGGTCTGCTCGTTGAAGCAACGAATGGTAGGACAGGTGAGGACAGGACACGGTACGTCAGAGCAAGGGGAGAGAGAGGGGTAGACAGAGGGGGAGAGAAAGCGCGAAAGGGAGGGAGAGAAATAGAGCGAAATGAGGTCGATTTGTGACCCTCCTCGAAGACAAGGTTTCGCAGGGGCACTTTGAACTCACACGAAAAGTTCCTCAATGATCACAACCATCAGCACGATCAAACCAGAGTATGCTATTACGGGGAAGCATAGTAAATAAGACCCACGGTACACACAACAACCTATATATTTCCCTATTTATGCCAACAATATTTGGTCCTATTTACTATGGTTCCCCGTAATAAATGTCAACAGCGCTGCTTCGAGCCCCCAGCATTCCTGGCTCGGGGCACGATCCACATGATGCACCCACAAGCACACGGAAACCAAACACACCAAAGCATGAAAAAAGAGACCATACCACCGGAACACACCAAAGCACGAAAAAAACAAAAATCAAATTAACTCACGAAATTACAAGAACAAACAAAAGAACATGAAAAAAACACAAAAAACACTCAACAAGAACATCACGCGAGACAAAACGCCTGGTCTAGAGTTTTCCAGATTCACCAAACTAAACTGCACCCCCCGTTGAGTATCAGCGCCTTTCGTAATACCTAGGGGTTGTTCCTGAAACTCACATTGGGCAGGAACGGATTCCCGGAGTTGACTAACCGCTAGGTCCCACTCATCGCTCGTCCACGTGTCGTCCTTCAACGCGCTCTGAGGATAGAAGTGGGGTGGGGTGAGGTGGGGTGAGGTGATCATGTCCTTCATGAGCTCCTACGCGTACCTGCATAAACCGCTTCTCCAACCCCTACGCATCTCCTAACATCACCCTTCTACACCCCCCCCTTAAGCCTACCCCCCCCCCGGGCCGCATCAGCAAACCGACCATGTAGGGAGATAGATATTAATGCACCAAGCACAACTAGCAAATCCATCTCGTAGGAAGACAGAGCTCAATCCACACCGACGTTTATACGAGATCAATCAACCGACCATGCCAACCAACCATGTGAACCAACCGACGGACGAACCCAACCAACCAATATAACCACTCAACCAATCACCGCGCCCAACAACACATCACTCAACCAACCAAACAACGAACCAATCAACCAACGTAGGAAGCGTTTTCCACCCCCCCCCCCCCCCGTCCCTGCACCCCACTCCCATCTTCACCCTAACCCAACCGCTCGGCTGCATCATCACGCTGAGGTGCGTGGTACGATACATATTAATAGGGGTGTCACATTGTGCCTTGCAACGCAAATGCTTAAGGCTGCTGAGCTCCTTCACCGAGGAACTAGCCAACATCACAGGATAACAGTAGGTGTTTTTAGTGCAGCAAATATTGCTCGTCGCTTCGAGTCGTGTACAGTTTGGGAATCAATTAAGCCTCTCTGCTGCGATCAAGCGGAGACTCTCATAACCGGGGCTGCTCCCCCCCCCCGCTGACCCCCCTCCGCCCCTCGCTTGCTGCGATTGCACAAGTAGCACACACGTGCCCAAACGATCACTCCCTCCCCCTTCCTCCCCTTTTACTCTCTCCTTGCTCAACACCTACCGGCGCTACGCGCTTGGTGAAAGCGCTGATTCGATGGCAATCGATCAACGCGGCACCTCGTCGCAGAGAGCAGTTGCTCCGGTAAGATGAAAAAAAAAACACTACCGGTACGTATACTATTAATAGTCGTTGTACACCTAGTCATACGCCATGGGGTTGTAGAACCTCGGGTTTTTGCTGTTTTGTTTGTAACGGAGTAGCTTTTGCGCGACTTAAACTACCGTGATACTGTAGAGATCTTCAACTGGGAAGGAGACTCGAAACATGTTTAGTGCACCCCTGCGCCTTCCCCCCTCCTCCCCTCTACGTACGGGTTGTGCTGGCGTCGGTTGGCAACGATACTGTAGAACATGCCGCTCACTACTTGAGCTACAGTAGACAACCAGGCTACCAATTTTTTTTTTGGCGGTCGGTCACAGCTGGTGGTCAATTTGGATCATTTGTGCGGGGTGAAGAACCTTTTCTCCGCACAAGGGGAATGTTCATATCTCGTAGTGTTTATGGTAAGGCGCCCAAGAGGCAGCTAGCTACATTGTACTCCCATTGCTGTCTCTGGAAGTGACCACACCGGAAAATCAATTAACTCATTGAAGCTGTCATCCATATGCAAGTCCGCCTCACAAGCGGTTCTTAGTAGGATGCAGTCCAGACTCGCTCAACACCCCAAGGCGCTTGGCGCTTGGTGCAAGCAATGTCTGCCTGGTCGATGAAAACCCGACGTGCTCCGTCCTGGCATTGTAGGGATGCGAGGGTCTATGGTCATACGACTATGGCCACGCATGATATCGAGTACACCCCCCCCGACACCTGGTATATATGTAGGTTGGGTTGGCGTCGGTTGGCAACGATGTAAAACACGCCTCTCACCACGTGAGCTAGACAGCCAGGGTATCGTTTTTTTTGTTTCTTTGTTTTTTGGCGGTCACCACGGCTGGCGGTCGAGTTAGATCATTTTTGTGCTGGGAGAACCTTCCCCCCGCAGAAGGGGGATGATCGTATCACGTAGTGTGTATATGGTAAAGCACCCACGACGCAGTTTTACATAGTAAACCCATCGCCGTCTCTGGAACTGGCCACACCTGAAATTAAAGCAGTTTATTGACGCTGTCATCCATATGTAAAAACAGCCGCCTCTAAAGCAGTTCATGGTAGGATGCAGCTCACCCTTCATGCGACTCGCCCAACACCACACGGCGCTTCGCAAAAGCTTGGTGCAAGCAATGTTTGCCTGGTCGGTGAAAACCCGACGTTCTCCGTCCCGGCATTGTAGGGATGCGAGGGTCTATGGTCATACGACTATGGCCATGCATGACAATGACTCCCCCCCCCCCCCCCCGCTCCCCCGACCCCTACACCCCCACCGCCCGGCCGCGTCAACAAGCAAACCCACCTCGTACGGGGGGGGAGATCTCTGCACCAGGGCATAGGTGGAGGCCATGTCGATCATGTCCTTCATCAGCTCCCACGCGTAGCCCTGCTGCTCGTCGGTGGTAGTCTTGGTGATGAACAGCCCGCATCCGCCGAGGAAGGAGTAACGCCCCGGAACAAAAGCCTCCGCTGAATATTGGGGTTTCCAAAGATGCATGGTTGGGCGGAGAGAGGTCGGAGTGAGAGATGGGGTGGTGACTCGGTGCTACGATCGTCATAACCGTTTTTGGAACGAAAAACTGATTGATGGGGCGGAACTAACTTAAACTGTTGGAGAATCACACTAAGAGTTCATTGCTTCCCCAGGGCATGAAGATTCGTTCATTTTTTCGCATTTCTCGTCGGTTTTTGCGCCGGTTATCATTAATATCATTAACACGTATCACTCTGACCCAATATATAAGGAACGTTTGGATTGAATATTTATGTGCGAACTGGGCCTATATTTCGATTCAGACTGGTATAGTCTTGCAGAGTTCTTCAAGCGAGGAGCCCCTCAGAACAATTAGCAGCTGCCCCTCTAAGGCAAGCAAGCGGGCGTCTGATGGTAGTGTTGGAAAGGTTCTCAGTCAACATTCTTTGTGGAGTTTACGTAATGATTTTGTGCCACAACCGTCTGGGAAAATGTATAGAGATATCACGGCCATGCTTCTCCAGGGAACATTGGGTATGTACCCGAGGGAGGTGCTCGATGATGATACACTCTTGTGCTCGATATTCTACTTCAGGTCTACACGTACCCTTCCTGTTCTGCCACCATGAGTTGACTACCCCATGAACCCATCCCGGCCCGAGCCCTCTCGTCATTGGGTGTCTCACCACGTTTTCCGTTTTAGCTTCTCTCTACTTTGTACTTGGCTGCAGGCGCACCTATAGGGAGGGTTATTTACCACTTATTCGAGAAAATGGTTGATACACAGCATGTACGAGACGGATTGACTTATCCTAATCCCAACCCTACGCCAATCAGAGCGACCCCACAATCTGACTCTACGCCAATCAGACCATATTTCGAAGAACTGGTGAGCTCTACTGCCTGCGGGGGGAATTTCTTGGAACTAGAGTTGGATGCTCTTATTAGGAATAGTTGCAGTTAAGAAAAACAGGGGCATGCCGCAGACTATGTACAAATACAAGATAAAAGAAGTGTAAACAACAACTCCAACCAAGGCAACAAAACTACAGGTACATCAGCAGCACCACCACCAACACCACCAAAACCACAAAACACCACACTATCGACAACAACACTACAAACACCAACAAAAACAACAACACCCAACACCTACATGAATATCAACACCAACACTCACTACACTACAACACGTATTCACCTATATCGCCGCTTTCCAGGATCTCGTTGAGAGTGACCGGAGGCACGATAGCCATGCCCCATAGCTCAGACTGACAAAAGACAGGGGCGTGTTTCGAGCGCGTTTCGAGCAGGGGTCAGGGGACAGTATATCAGACGGATTGCTCGACACTACGAATTTTGAGGAGTTACTCCCTACTCTAGCTATTTCGGGAGGAAGATAGTAGTACGTACCAGGTAGTGATCATTATACCATATACGCTGTGTAAACATATGGGGCGATACGTGTTTTTGGGTCTATCATGGGTTCTGGTGCTTACTATTAATATATTTGCCCCCCCGTATTTCGAATGACCCCACTCCAATCCACCCCTAGGGTACAGCATGGCTTGTACCTGTACCTGGCCGCACGCGTACAATGTACCTTTTCAACGATGCCGACTTCACATATGGCACAGAGGAAACATATCGCGTACCTTTTACCTGGCCAGACTATTGAAATGACTTACTCGCATGTATACTTCGTACCAGGTATATATTTTAATACTTATGACCCACACTACGCAATACACGCCCCCCCCCCCCCCGGTGCAGGCAATGCCTGCCTGGTCGGTGAAAACCCGACGTGCTTCGTCCCGGCATTGTAGGGATGCGGTGGTTTATGCCCGTAAGACCATCGTACAACACTATCACCTGTGTGATAATCTATCACACCCCGCAACAAAACCACCAGTGCGCATGCATGAAATCTTCCCGAAAGAAAACAAGATGCTTACCGAATTGTAGGAGAACGCCGGATCATCGCCCAGAAAAGGACTAGGTTCCATCGAATCAGTGAGGGCAAGCCCGTCTTCCTCCCACGTCTGGTACACGTCTGTGTCGGTGGGAATGAAGTTTTTGCTCATCCACCCCTCTTTCAGCATCAGCTGTCAAAGCCAATCAACGACCGACAAAGTGCGGATCAATTTGATTGACATTGACACAGCGGGTTTCGACAAATTGGAGGCGGGGGCGGCGAGGGGGGGCAGGGCGAGCAGGGACAGGGATGGGGGACAAGGGGGGAGATTTAGCCCATTGTTGGATTGGTACACCGGAAGTGGGGGCGGGCCGGGGGATTTTCTGCTGCTTGCCTTACAGTAGTAATTTTACCAATGACCACGCTTCCCTTTCGAGATCGGGGGGGGGGGGGGGGGGGGGGAATATCGTGAGATAATTTCAAGGGCACCGTCGGGTCATCTGTGGCGGTAAATTCGGATCAGCAGGTCTTAACGTCTTGAGAAACAAATTATTAGGAATTACAGTAGAGGTGGGGGTCATTTTTGCAGTTTTCAAGCCAAGGGTACTACTAATAAACTAATAAACGATATTCCGACAAACTAGATGAAGGTTTTTTACCAACGCAAAATGACGAACACAAAAGCATAAAACCGATGAAACATAAAGTAATAGACAAGTCTATAACATCACGCACCCGGGTTAAATAAATATCACGCAAATCGAAATCATTACCAACATCATGTATGTGCATCTCAAGACATAAGCGTGACCAGAGCGACACGATGCCAACGAGCCACACAGCGCGCAAAGAGGACGGACCCAACACTATGCCAACAAATCGAACCATGCGAACCAATCAGAAACGTGACTACATATCAAACCCTTTGACGACAAGAAAAAAAACACACAAAAAAATAAATACGTATACACCAGGTATATTCGAACCGACTATTCTTCGCACATACAAATCTCATTCTACAACGAAAATAGTCGTGCAAAAACAAAGAGCAAAGTTAGTAGAGATCGGGAATCGTTCCGAGCATAGTCTGATTGATGTTTAGAAGGGTAGTATATATTATTATTGACAGGCGTTTCGTTCGTTTTGTGTGCTTGTTTAAGAATCGATTCTCTTCCATGGTAGCCATTGTTTGGTGGATCGCGTGGGTGGAGTTGCGTACGAAGCGGGTGAACCGCGGTGCTGGCAGGCTGGTAGGACACGAGAACAGACAGGGCTTCTTCGGCTAGTAGCTGGCCAGCAGTTAACGGGCCAGACACACGGTGATTTTCGAGCTGGTAATTCCATACAACAGAGCAATCGTGCAATTTCAAATACCGGTATCATGTACCTAGATTACACATCACCAAAAAAAAATGCTAACACCATCCGAATGAAGACGTCAAGCAAACGGAATAGACCGAGCATCGTGCCAACACACCGAACAGCCACGAAAACATCGTATTAATCGCATGTTCTACGCACAAATCAAATAGGTCACAAAGATCCTTGCACCAATGAAACAAACTTTTACCATCATGTACACCATGAAAATATACTAAAATAACCATAGAAGCACAATTTATGTACATGTAGCACGAGGTATCGACACCTGGTGTTGGATATCGGGACGACAATCGAACTCGATACAATACCGAAAAACAACAAAATTTATCGATATGATACCGATATTCACAACCACAAAAACACGATACGATATCGACAGACAACAAACTATATCGATATGATACCGATATACACAACAGAAGTATATCGATACGATATCGATAAACAACAAAAATTATCAATATGATACCGATATACACCACCAAAACTTATCGACACAATATCGATAAACAAAAAAAATCGATATGATACCGACATGCACAACAACAAATTATCGATACGAAAAAAATCATACCGATATACACGACAAAAAATCCCGATACGATATCCATAAACAACAAAAAATCTCGATATGATACCGATATACAACAAAAATCATCGATACACATGATCTCGATATTTGATAGATTGAAAGTTTCGTTCAATACCTGCACAACTAAACACGGAGATGCCAGGCGACGGAAGGAAAAACGCCTTAGGTGTATGTCATGTATCGAACGTTCGATATTTCGATATTGTTATGGTACTGCCTTGAATGGGGTCGAAAGGCCGGTAATTCCCTGGGTTCAGGTATTGGGATCGTATTTACTTGGAAGGCGTATCCTAGGTAGAAAACCAGGGGTTTTTCCAACGAGGCAACCTTGAACTTAAAAATGTATCAATAATTTCGATATATCGAAACTGTCGATACAATTTTTCGACATATCGAAACGTTCAATACGATATATCGATATCTCGAAACTGTCGATACGATATCCAATAGTATTCAACACACCTCAACCGTGGAGTTCATGGCGTCGACGAATTTCTCGCCCAGAGCGCAGGTCTTGACCGAGGCATCGTTCTCCGTGTACAGGGTCGTGCCCCAGTTCCTCGCGATCATCAGGGACATTTTCGTCTCCTCGTCCCAGCTGGAGACCGTTCAAGTTCAAATTAAAATTCAAGTTCACGTTGAAGATCAAAAATCAACCTTACGTTGAAAGTAAAAAATATCAAGTTCACGTTCGAGCTCAAAAGCAAAAGTCACATTTAAAGTTAAAAATGAAGTTTCACGTTGAAATTCACAGGCATGTTCACATTCAAGTTAAAAACCAACCTCAAGTGGAAACTCAAAATCAAGTCCAATAAATATTTCACCTACAGTAAAATTCAAGTTCAACGTCAACTTCGCCTTCAAGTCCAGCTTCAAGTTCAAACGCATGTTCAAATTCAAGTGAGCGATATACAAACATACAGCTATTACAGTCTCGTTCCGGCTGAAAGCATTCAAAATCAGGTTCAAGTACTAGCATCAGCACCAGCCCTGGCGCCAGCAGTTGTCAAGGCCGTCACCAGGGGCTATCTTCATCTCCTCGTTCCAGCTGAAACCATACAGACTACGGTTCATGTTCCAAACTGAAGTTAAAGTTAGCGATAGGGATATAGCTACCATCAGCATCAGCTCTAGCGTCGACGTCGGTTAAGGGCGATCATCCGAGGCATCTTTGTCTCCTCGTGCCGGCTGAAACAATTTAAAGTGGCGTTAAAGTTCAAACTCATGTTTCAGGTGTCGTTATAGGGCTCCGAGCACCAGCATCAGCATTAGCGTCAGTATAAGTGACAGTAGGCCGTCATCAGGAGAATATTCGTCTCCTCGTGCCAGCTGAAACATGTTACCCGGTCATATTACGGGGGTCCATAGTTAACGGGACCAAATTTTGTTAGTAAAAATAGGCAAATATATAGGTTTTTATGTACACCATAGGTCCTGTTAACTATGGACCCCCGTAATAGTATTTTGGGGTAGCATTAGCGTCGGCAGTAGCATCGGCAAAAAAACAACCCCGGGCATCACCTTTACCATAAGCCAGGGTTGGGGATAGCGCTATCGCTAGTATAACGAACCATATCGATACCAACCAATCAAATTAATCCGACCAGCCAAACCAAACCAACCCGACCAATCAAATCAACCCGACAAACCGAACCACAAAGAAATACCCAAACCAATCCCCCCCCCCCCACCCCCCAGGCCATACGACTACGGTCATGCATGATAATGAGTACACCTCCCCCACCCTCTCAACACCAGCAAAAAATCAATGAACTGATGTTGTCATCCATATGCAAGAGCATCCGCCAAAAAAGCGATTCTTAGTAGGATGCAGCTCTCACCCTGCATACGACTCGCTCAACACTTCACGGCGCTTCGCGCTTGGTGCAAGCACTGTCTGCCCGGTCGGTGAAAACCCGACGTGCTTCGTCCCGGCATTGCAGGGAAACGAGGGTCTATGGTCATACGACTACGGCCGTGCATGGTAATGAATACCCAACCCCCACCCCCCACCCCTTCAACCAAAGGCAACCAACCAACCAAAATCAGCCGTTCAACCCCCGACCCCCCCCTGCACAGTGCCGTTGCACCAAAGTTACCGACACCACTCTACCCCCCACTACCACTACCACTACCCGCACCGCCACCGCTACCACCACCGCACCGCACCACCACTACTACCACCACCCTCACCCCACCCACACCCTCACCCCCACCCCCACTCCTACAACCACCACCACCACCACCACCACTACCCCGACCACATCACCACCATTATCCCTCCAAACAACTACCATCACTTTCCCCCCCCAAGCCCTAAGTACTACCAACCCCCCACTACCCCCCGCCTGGTGAGCGTGCTCCGTCCCGGCACTGTAGGGATGCGAGGGTTGATGGTCACATCATACGACTACGGTCATGCAACATAACGAGCACACCCTCCCCCCCCCCCCCCCTCCTCCACTCCCACCGCCAGCCACACCACCGCCACCACCTTACCTGCCCCTGAAGTACCAACCGGGCCTCCCCGTGGCTTCGGTAAGCTCCTCGGCGGTCTGCACGAAGTCTTTCCATTCCCATCGCGTTGCACTTCCGGTGCCGGGCGGCTTGGCGATTCCGTGCCTAACGCGGTTGGGTCGGTTACATCGGCTAAGTCGATTACGCCGAACACATCGGGTATTTGTGCATGTCTGAACCGTACCATGATAGATAGGGGTTAAAACACGCTTGAGTCATTTTGGGGGGCGTGGTGATTCCGTACCTGAAGCGGTTACGTCGGTTACATCGGTTACATTTGCTACGTCCGGGGGCGGTGGTACCGTAGAGGGGGCCACACTTCAGAGCCAAAACAAATATCACCGAATGACTCTTCCTGTATTTTTTTTACCAGGTATATATTTTTTTTATTCTTTCCACCCCCTTTATACTATGTTTTCCCTCCTTTTTATCTCTTTTTCCTAATATTATGGGGATCCATAGTTAATAGGACCTATGGCATACATAAAAACCCATATATTTACCTATTTTTACTAGCACTATTTGGTCCTATTTGCTATGGTCCCCCGTAATAATAGCCGCCGTAACTCAGATCCGGGGTCACGAAGTATCATAGGCCCTTCTCCCCCTCCTCCCCACTGCGGGTTTCGCCTTGACAGGCGTTTTTATCGCGACAATACTTCCGGTCCTTCCTTCCGTCAACTCGCATCGAACCATGGAGCCCTTGAACCACTCATCGTTGGATCCGATTAATTTTTAGGTTAGATGCTTTGTGTACCCTCTGCCTCTAGCCCATGGGGTCGGCCGTTAAACTTGGGGTACTACTTTTTTTCATCAAAATGGCTTGTTGGGGTTCTCCAAGTGGTAGCTGTATGCACCCTGCCTGCAGCGCATGGGATTGGCTATCGGACTTAGCTTACTACTGTTTTTTGCTCAAAATCGCTTGTTGGGGCTGTTCGAGTGGTAAATTACATCGGTTGCGTCTGTTTCATCGGCAGCATCGGATAGTACATATCCTACACATGTTTACACGGGTATACGGTGCCATGCTGCACGCTCTCTGTGATCCGTGTGACGCGCCGCAAGGGGCCAGAACAAACAACATGGTACAAGAGGGTGGATAACTCGATAGCATTCTGTATGGTTTGTAGGGTTTGTATGATCTGTGTGATCTGTACGATTTGCATGATCTGTTGGATATGCCACGGGGGGAGGGAGGAAAGGAAGGGAATTGTGCGACCGAAATATAGACAATACCAAGGTTACGTTCTGTAAGGTTTGTGGATTCCGGGTACCGGTATGGAAGTCTTGGAAGAACTTACACACGTTCCGGGTACGGGTATGGAAGTCTTACACAGAAGTCACAGAAATTCCGTGTATTGTGTGGAAAGCCTTACAAACTCACAGAAGTTCCGAGCAAGTATATGAATGTTGTGCCCGTATCGATACCCGCACGCCGGTACTTTACAAAGTGCGGGCGGGGGGGTACCGGGTATTTACCCCGGTACTTCCCCTATTTCCCGAGTTTTTACCCTACACAAAGGCCGGGTACGGGTATGGGATGTTATACTTGGTTGTATCCGTACCCCGGGTATTGTGGCACGGGCATACAGAACTTACTGAAGTTTCGGAGGTACGGGTATGAATGCCATACAGAACTCACAGAAATTCCGGGTACGGGTGTGTCGTGTAGACGCTACAGAACTTCTTTGTAGGGTAATACCCCGGTAAATACCCCGCATCGGAGGGTAATACCGGGTAAATACCCCGGATATGATTTATTTGTACCCTACCGAACATAGCCTTGGAATATACCACTCTGTCCCAAAAGATGAGAATATTTTGAATAAATATCAGTATGCAAACGATGGCTGTGTTTCGGGATATATTGGTATGGGGGTACAGTACAACGCTGTATGATCTGTATGATGCGTCTCGGAAGGGGGGGGGATGAGGATGACAAAAGTAACCAAAGTACGATCTACATGATATGTATGATCTGCATGATGCATGGTCTACATGATCTGTGTGATCCGTAGATGATCTGCTTGATCTGTGTGATGCATGATCTACATGATCTGTGTGATGCATGATCTACATGATCTGTATGACAGATGATATGTATGATACGTAAGATAAACGATCTTCACCACCTGTACGATGCACGAACTGCACGATCTGTATGAAGCATGATCCCCATTATCTGAATGACAGATTATCTGCATGATCTGTATGATGCGTGATCTGTTTGATCTGTATGGTGCATGATCTGTAAGCTGTAAGATGCGATGTGAGGAGGGGAGGCGGGGCTGTGCGACCAAAGTCACACTCACCATCAGTAGCAGAGGGGGGGGGGGGGGGGGGGGGGGAACTTACGTTTCGAAAGTGGTCTTGTTGTAGGCCAGTATCCGGATATCGGACACCAAAGGGACCGCCATCCAGTCGCCATCAAAATTAAAGTCTCGTGATAACAGGACAGGGAGAGAAAAAGGAATAGACACGGGAGGCAAGAGAGGGAGAGAGGTTCAAAATGGAGAGGTTTAGAAGTTGCGAACGTTCATTTGATAGTATTAATAGTACGGCATACACTCTGGGGTACCCAGGGTACCAAACCTGGTTATAGGTAACTCCCCGGGTAATTACCCGGGTACGGGTAATTACCCGGGTAAATACCGAGGTTGAGAGGTTGAAAGGTTGTAAGGGCTCTTTTAGTAGGGTATGTGCTCTGGGGTATGTACCCGAGTACCAGACCTTTGTAGGTGGGCCTTACCCGGAAAAACCCGGGTAAACGTCCGCGCGAAATTACCCGGACACATCCAAAGTATGCAGCCCACCAAACACAACGCTTGGAATATTGGGGGAAAGACAGGTAAAGAGAGAGAGGAGAGCAGGAGAGAGATAGAGGATGAAAGAGGGACGAAGGGAGAGAGGAGAGAAGGTGAGAGAGAGACGAAGACAAGGATATAAGGAGAGAGGGAGGAGGAGGGAGAAGGAGAGATAAAGAGAGCACAATAGATTGAAAGAGGAGAGGGAGAAGGAGAGAAGGAGAAATATGGGGGAGAGGGGAGGGTGCTAATATCATTCAGCCCTATTTGTACGACCATAGATCCTCGCATCCCTGCAATTCCGGAGCGGAGCGGGTTTTCACCGACCAGACAAAGCTTGCACCAAGCGCAAAGCGCCGTGAGGTGTCCGGCAAGCCGCACGAAGGGTGAGCAGCATCCTGCTAAGAACCGCTTTGAGGCGTATTTTCTTGCATACGAATGACAGCATCAATGATGATTAATTTTCTTGTGTGGATACTCTCAGAGACAACAACGGGTTATGTCATGTAACTGCCTTGTGGGTGCCTTACCATGTACACACTACGTGATCCGACAATCCCCCTTGTGCGCAATTAAGGTTCGCCACAGAAATGATCTAACTCGACCGCCAGCCATGCTAACCGCCAAAAACATAAAAGCGGTACCCTAGTTGTCTAGCTCGTGCAGTGAGAGGCGTGCTTTGCAGCGTCGTCGCCAACCGACGCCAACCCAACCTATATATACCAGGTATATAATATAATACATATGTATATGCAGACACACAGAGAAAAGACAGACATATGAAGTGCGTAGACGCGAGATGTTAAAGGGGGAGGGGGGGGCAGGGGGGGGGGTGCATAATGCATCACCCCGGAAAGTCCGACAATCTGCGCACAAAAAGTTGGCACACACGCGTCACAAGTTGCGCCGTTCTACTAAAGAAAGGAATATCACCATATCTGGTTTTTCCTCACCAACAGAACACGCTCGAGGCAAGTAGAGAAAAAGGCAACGTAAATACTGTAGTTTGAAAGCTTCAACCCCAAAAAAAGTTTATCCCTTGTTCGATTTTCTTGTGGTATTTCGTCCTCCCGCTGGCTATATGAGATGCGAATTCGAGATTGACATTTTCAGAGGGCGAATATTATACCACACGTTGGACAGATACATCTACCAAATAGATCATTTACAGATGGTATATGGTATATATTCATATCCTAGTCTGCCGCAATGAGGTGCTATGCAGGATCTGTGTAGTAAAGATCCAACCCAGGAAACATGCCCTATGCCTGATAGATTATTCAAGGTATACGGCCGCCACCTCGCAACGTGAGC
Organism: Macrocystis pyrifera; assembly: GCA_031763025.1. Taxonomy (NCBI): domain Eukaryota; class Phaeophyceae; order Laminariales; family Laminariaceae; genus Macrocystis; species Macrocystis pyrifera. Next base: position 15,436 of record JASSKH010000030.1, read on the forward strand.
CAGATCATACAGATCAGGGATATATGTACTCCGAAAGATCTACTTAATATATCCTGATCCGCAGATGATCTGCGCAAGGTGTAACCTGTTCAAAGGACCAAAGCAACTTTGATCCTCACCATAATAAAAGTACTTGATGAAGTCGTCCGTAAGAACCCAGCCTTCCTCGAGCGCCCAGTCGGCCAAAAAGCCGTTGAGGCTGAGAGTATCTCCGCCCACCCGCCTGGACGCGATCTGATCAATTAAAAGAAAAAGAGAGAAGAGGACGAAGATCGCAAAACCGTTGGAGTGAAAGATATACCTGGTAGTGAATATATGGCCCAACTAAAAAAGGTAAACGGGCATTTTGAATGGACGCCTAGAAGTCTTTGGGGCTGGGAGGGGTCTCTGCCCAAGCGTCTGGGCGACATTTTTCCCCAAAAAACCGAACCGAAAGCGATCAGGGCGTGTCTTAGCCCCTATTCCACCTGTAGCGACCGAGCGGAACTGAACGAGATGTTTTTCGCGGTTGTTCGTTCCGTTCCAAGGCAAAGATAAATGCGCTCTGATTTTCGAAGCAGAATCCTGGGCCTCGCCCGCCAATCGCCACGAGCGGGTAACTGTTGGGGGATCAGGAACCGTTGAGGGTCCCTGTGTACAGGACGGAAATAGGGCTACAGTAACCCTAACCCTCAGGCAATCAGACCCACTCAACCATTGGATAGCAATAGTCCGTTTGTCTTGTACACAGTGTGCGCCAACCATGTTATCGGCGAAGTGGAAACCATTTTGGCCCTCACTTTGGACCGAAATATAAGGATATTTTAGGCACTAACATCAAGGCCAATCGGTTCTTATATTTCCGCCCAGGGCGGTTTCCTCCGCTGGGATTCTCTGCCCAAGGCGTCCGGATGCGACGTTTACCGAAACATGAACAGGAGCCGCGTTTTCGGATCAGGGACCGTCCGGGGGGAAATACTATCAAGGATATGACCCAACCCAGAGCAACTGATACAGCAGTCGCATTGGCGCATCGGGGAGGCCGTTGAGGCTGAGAGGGTCTCCTCCGCCCAAGCGTCCGGATGCGGTGGTGTGTTTGCAACGAAAAAAAAAAAGGGAGAAAAAAAAGAAAAAAGAAAAAAAAAAAAACGCCACCAATCGCAGGGGGACATTTGTTGCTAGGGTACGACCCGACAGACAGCAACGGACATGTCGCACGTTTTGAAAAGGCTCTCTCGACATACGGAAGGGTACATGAGTCGGTGGGCATGAGTGGGTGACGGTGCGTGTGGTGTCTTGTCGTGAGCGGACCCTTTCAAGGAAAAGGCTTGCGAAATAACGTGAGAGATCATGCAAGGGCCTATCTTAACGGGGACTTTCGGCTCTTTCAATTTGACTTTGATTTTTTTTTTCTAATTTAATTTAAGGGCCCATCTTATCGAGGACTTTCGGTTCTTTCAATTTGACTTGATTTTTTTTCCCTAATTTAATTTGCATCTGATTAAACGAAATTTAGTGTGTTCCCCGTTAAGTTAGGCCCTAAGGACACGGCATAAGGTAAATAGGGGGGGGACCATAGTAAATAGGACCAAATATTATTAGTAAAAAAAGGTAAATATATATGTTTTTGCGTATACCGTAGGTTCTATTTACTATGGTCCCCGGTAATAGTAGCGATTTCTTGTAGAATAATAATGGCATTCGTACAAGTCCTCAAACATCGTGCTCTACAGCCAAGAAGAGAGAGAACCATTGTGCCGTGCAGCGAGGCGATCGCACTTGAGAGCGCAGGAGCAGGCTGCACGAACACAAGGCACAACCGTAGCTGTCAGGCTAGTACCAGTCGCTATCAATAGCGCCGTTTTCTACCGTAGTTTATTGCGAACGCTTCAAGAAGGGGTAGCGCCTACTTTTTTTTAGGCTCTCCATTTAACCCTTTGGTTCCGTTCTCGGGACAAACTACTCTAATTCTGAGTAGTTTATCTCCAACACGGGACTGCGGTAGAAAAAGGGGTAAATATGGTACTAGAGACAGCTCCTGTTTTTCTGAGGCTCCTGACAGCTACCAAGCAAATATTGGAGGTGTCTCGTATTGCCCTCAACGACACCCTGCCATGACTAGTACCAGAGCTCCGAAAGCTCAAGCAACCAATCAACAAGTACGTGACCAACTAACAGCATGTAGGTAGAAAACATGGGCAATAGAGCAGCAGTGCTATTTTATACTAATAGTCATGGCAGTACTGCTGTAGCTGCTTTGTCCCCTTGACCGTCGTCCAGGGGAACATATCGTCGCTTGGTCACGCTATCTACCTAAGCGCATGTGTGTGCGTATTGAGGGCGTTCTACTCGGTATAGAGGCGAGCACGTGTACGTGCGCCAAGTTAAAAAGTGCGCCGCGCTTTTCCAGCCGGTCGCATATACGTTTACACTTCCGCGTGTGTGCCTACCTTAATTTCCATCAAACAGCCACAGCCCAACCATCAACAATGACAGGGGGCCATAGTAGTAGTAGTATTACGGTGGTCCATAGTTAAGAGGACCTACGGTACACACAAAACCCTATATATTTTCCTATTTTTACCAACAATATTCGGTCCTGTTAACTATGGCCCCCCGCAATAGTAATTAGGACCCACCATGGGACCAAAAACAATCGCTCCATGTTCACACACCACATTCGGTTCTCATTTACCACCTGATGCGTAATACGATGTATTATTACGGGGGACCATAGTAAACAGGACCTACGGTACAAACAAAAACCTACATAGTTACCTATTTTTACTAACCGTTTTTGGTCCTATTTACTATGGTCCCCCCCCTAACACTATGTTCCGCCGTAGCATCAGCAGTCAGCGATGACCGCTACATAGCTCAGCGCTTATCGTGCACCAGGTATCAACGTAACAAAGCGGGGCGTGAAACAAAACACGGCAAACATACAGCTTAGGAGCATTTAATCCACCCACCCAACCCCCCCCCCCCCCCCCCCCCCCCCCCCCCCCCCGACCCATCCACCCACCGACCCACCGACCCACCCACCAACCCGCCCGTGTTTATCTATAAAAATCCTGAAAAGGATGTAACAAAACAAACAAAAAAGAAGGCCGAAAAAATGGCCGGCAGAGCAAAACCGAGCACGCAAAGCAGGACCGACTCGAACCCCCCAACGCAACGCATGTCCTCGTACCAGCTTTTTAGTTTTTTTTAGTTTTTTTTGTTTGTTTTTTTCCCCGCCCGCCGAAAGTTTATCAGGCTATCTATGTTAGTTTGTTTTCATTTTTTTGTTTTTTGTTTTTCTTCATCCGACCGACTGCAGTGGAACAGAAATAATCCGACTGCGGCGTGTCAAACGCCCCGGACGAATTAACGTTACTGACAAAAATAACGTTTGTCCTTTACCCCACGGAAAAAAAGCTGGACAAAAAAAATGGCGGACATGTGATAACGCCTCTGTTTTTTTGCCGCAGCATGTCGATCTTAGTTAGGGAAGGGGGGTGTACTCTTACCATGCATGGCCCTCGTCGTATGAGGGGGCGGGGGCGTACTCATTACCATGCACGGCCGTAGTCGTATGATCATAGACCCTCGCATCTCTACAACGCTGGGATGGAGCACGTCGGGTTTTCTTTCAAGAAATGAGAAATGATGTCGTCCTAGTATGTCGCTTCGTGCCAGGCGGGGGCCGAGGGGGGGGGGGGGGGGTTACTCAATATCATGCATGGCCGTAGTCGTAAGACCATAGACCCCTCGTATCTCTACAATGCCGGGACGGAGCACGTCGCGTTATCACCGACCAGGCAGACATTGTTTGCACAGAGCGCGAAGCGCCGTGAGGTCTCCGGCGAGTCGCACGAAGGGTGAGCTGCATCCTACTAAGAACAGTTGTCGAGGCGGATTTTCTTGCCTATAGATGACAGCGTCAATGAAATAATATATTTTCTGGTGTGGCCACTTCCGGGTACGGCAATGGGTTTACTATGTAACTGCCTCGTGGGTGCATTACCGTGTACACACCACGTGATACGATCATCCCCCTTGTGTGCAGTTAAGGTTCTCCACGCACAACAATGATCGAACTCGACCGCCAGCCGTGGTAACCGCCAAAAAAAAAGAAAACAAAGCGAAACAGTGCCCTGGTTGCCTAGCTTACGCCTTACGTAGTGAGAGGCGTGGTTTACAGCGCCATCGCCAACCGGCGTCAATCCCACCTATATACTTCGAAGCATCTATGTTATATATACCAGGTATATACCAAGTATATATACCTAGCATATAAAAATATACTATTACGGGAAACCATAGCAAATAGAGACCAAAATATTGATAGTAAAATTAGGGGAATATATAGGTTTTTGTGTGTACCGTAGGCCCTATTTACTATGGTCCCCCGATATAGGTATATATACCATGTATATGATATAGAGGGGGGGGGGGGGGGTGCAAGGAGCCTTACGGCACGGGCGTAGCACGACTCTACCCGTGTACCGCGGGGCGTTAAAGCTGCTCCTACACGATTGGCAACAGCAAATATATCGGGTTTTTTTTTTGTCGCTCTCGCTTAAAAGGGGTCTCAATGGGGCTAGGAAACCTGGTCCTCACGTGCGTCGTTCCCGCTAGGACCAGCGCCGGGCACCCCCCTTCCCCTTCGCAGATATCGTCGTTCGCCACCCCCGTCCACCCGGCGTTCACCACCTTGATGCGTATCGTCTCCTCCCCGTTCTCGTTGCGGTGCTGCAAACGGAACAAACAGCAGAACAAAACAAAACACAACAACACGATTATTATTTCGTACGAACCGAAAACAAGACAAAACAGAAACACAGCAACAAGATGTACATGCGGTATATAGTAGCACCAAACAAATCAGAACACAACAACGAAATAGTGCTTTACTTGAAATTAGTGTTAGCACAGAAGGGAGTTTGAATTTGGCGGATAGGTTTGCTTTTGTTTTTTTACGGTTTCGACTCATCCTAAGGTTAAGGTTGCCTTTTTCGCCTTGTGACGCATTTTTGTTTCGGCAAGTGAGCAGTTGCTTTCCACCGGTTGTATAGCATGATACTTTTACTTGAAGTACATTTGTTTTATCAATAGTACTAGCGCTTACCAATCTGGTCGAAAATATAAGGTACGCTTCGATATACACATTAAGTACAAAGGTACCGTATATTACCGATCAGACTGATAGGAAGGTTGGTCGGGTTGCGCAAAAGGACATGTTCGCCGTCATCTTTCCGCTGATACATTGAGCTCCACCATGCGAGGAGTGAACAAGACAACAAGACACTAATACGGGGGACCATAGTAAATAGGACCAAATATTGTTAGTAAAAATAGGCAAATATATAGGTTTTTATGTATACCATAGGTCCTATTAACTATGGACCCCCGTAATGCCAGGCTGACGAGTGAAGAAAATAATAAAACGCCGTCCCTGTAAGGCTGAGGAGTGAAGAAAATAATAAAACACCGCCGCTACGAGGCTGAGGAGTGAAGAAAATAATAAAACACCGCCCCAACAAGGCTGAGTCAGTGAAAAAAAAAATAACAAGACACCGCCCCTACAAGGCTGAGGAGTGAAGAAAATAATAAAACACCGCCGCTACAAGGCTGAGGAGTGAAGAAAATAACAAGGCACCGCCCCCACAAGGCTGAGGAGTGAAGAAAATAATAAGGCACCGCCCCCACAAGGCTGAGGAGTGAAGGAAATAGCAAGACACGACCGCTATAGGGCACCACCGGCTACCGTGGCGTTGGTCAACCTGTGACTGTTGTTATAACCCTATTAGTAGCGCACCGTGCTTGAACCAACTCACCTCGCTCTACTGTACTTCCAAGTGTTTTGTGCCCACACCGAGAGCACAGTCCTAAACAGCCCGAAACGGGAAAAAATCGGGTATTCTAACACCTTGGCGACCCAAAACAATGAAAATTTTTGGTCAGACAAAAATCACCCGGCTGTGGACATCCTCGTGAGCACCCCGACGTACGGGCATACAGGATCATGTTGCGCCCATGCCGTACGACTCCTTGCTTTCAACCATTGTCACTCGGACACCATGTTGCAGAATACCACCCCCCCCCCCCCCCCCAATCACGCACGCACTGGCCGTTGCTGAAACCGTCACTTTTCATAGTCATTTTTCGTCTTCTCTCTCAAGTCCCCAAGATGGTCAATCAAATACTTTGGGAATGTGCCTCGAGATCATTTTAACCCTCTACGAACAAACTTGTCCTTTTCACCACTGCCAGCTTAATTTGGGCATACAAAAACATTCGAAAAAAGTTAAGGCCTTAAGGCCTTTAGGGTCTGCACTATATCGTGTGGCGACAAATTACTTAGATTTTTTTTTTTTTTTTTTTTTTTTTTTTTTTTCATGATCACTTTTACTTTCCAGCCCACTCGTAGGAGGTTTTACCCTCGACGATCTTCTGGACAAGCCGTGGTCACAGGTGTCGTCCCTTCTCCCCCCCGGTACGTGCCTTTAGTTTTTATCGCGCATAGGGTTCAGCATTCCCACTGCTCGTCGATTTTCATCGAATGTACAGCTAACTCACGCTCTCGCGCTTTCCGCTAATCAATTTTATGCAAGAAAAAATCCCTGTGAGCATGCACTCGGTGAGACTCGAACTCACGAAATCGATCTTGATAGGCTCGCGGACCACCTACCAAGCCACCGGGGACGCCGGTATTAGACTCAGGTGTATGCTGCGCATTGCACTATTACGGGGGTCCATAGTTAACAGGACCAAATATTGTTAGTAAAAATAGGTAAATATATAGGTTTTTCTGTACACCATAGGTCCTATTAACTATGGACCCCCGTAATAGTAACAATGCTGTTGTTGTTGTTGTTGTTATTATTATATTATATTATATTATTAGTACTGCTGTGGTCCCGTTTTGGGGGACAAATACTTATACCTTGAGTGGTTCGTCCCCAAAGCTTGTCCAGAAGATCGTCGAGGGTAAAACCTCCTACGAGTGGGCTGGAAAGTAAAAGTCATGATTAAAAAAAAAAAAAAAAAAAAAAAAAAAAGCGGGACCGCAATTTGCCCTATCTACGGGGGGCAATAGTAAATAGGACCAAGTATTGTTCGTAAAAAAAGGGAAATATATAGTTTTTCGTGTGTACCGTAGGTCCTATTTACTATGGTTCTTCGTAATAGAAGGTTTGACCGTGATATTAGGGCTGAGAGGTGGCTGACTACAAGCTGATGACCACAATGCCAGGTGGGAAATATTGTTTTCGTCTCTTAATTCACTTTTTTTAGCTTCTTTTTACTCCAACTACAGTAGTGCCGGTCCCTCAACAGTGCCGATATGTACGCACCAGCCAACAATGCTGACACCAAAGCGTCACCCGGCACCTTTTTTCTCCAACCGCAGCACTAATAGTCATCCCTCAACAGTGCCGGTATGTATGCGCCAGGCTACAATAACGGCACTATATGTAGCGTCAACAACGGCACTATTTACTCCGCACGCTACCACACTGGCTGCAGTAATCCCACAGGTGCCAAGCGATCACACAGGCAACTACAGCCGGCAGCAGCCAGCATTACTCAACCGGCACCTAAGAGGGGCCACTACCCTGTATCAGGTACTGCTGAAAGACATACCGCGAAAAAAGTGCACTATAAACTTACCTATTAATAGCTTTTGGACGTGGGTCAAGTCCCAACGCTTATTGGGGTTCAACGCGAGCTAAACCACGATTCGGATGGTCTTTACCTGGGGCTACAGCAGTTAATAGCAGTAGTCAGACCCCACATAAAAAACGTATATCCCCGTGAATCTACACACGACATTTGGTTCTGAATACTATTAATATTAATACCTACTGTATGAATATGTTCTCCCGCAACAGCTGTATGAATATGTTCGCCCGCAACAGCTGTATGAATATGTTCGCCCGCAATAGCATCGCTACATACCATACACATTTTGTACCAGGTATTCACGTAAGCGGTAGACCTGGCTTGCGCTCATCCAGAGCAGTTCAGTTAAAAAAAAGAAAAAAAAATGAAACTACTGCGAGTACGTACTGCTGTCCCTGTGGCTGGTGTTTAGAAAAGTGCGGAACGTGCTTCTTGACGTTTGAAAATGTCGCTTGCGAAAGGGAGAAGGAAAAAGCTGCTGCGCTGCAGTCGCCACAACGCGTACGACACCGAACATTGTGATCACGACAGCGAGTAGGTTGTTGCACCTCTGCCGTCTTCAGAAACACACACATCTCTCCACAGTGACTGGGACCACCATTTACGGGGGACCATATTAAATAGGACCTACGGCACACACGAAAACCTATACATTGCGCTATTTTTACAAACACTATTTGGTCCTATTTACTATGGTCCACCCGTAATACTTTCCGAATTTGTAAGGACTGTTTGCATATCAATATTTTACTCTAGCGGTCCTTTGTATTGTCGGACAGAAGTGGCACGTAACAATTTTTTCGCGGGAAGACACGGCGCATGTATACCAATCGGCAAAAAAGCACCAACACCGGTAGAGGTGATGCCACCCCCCCTCCCATCTCCTTGGTTGGACTAAACAGAAGAGGGAAAGGCAACCAGGGCAGACCAAGGCTATGGCAGGAGACGGGGGGGGGGGCATCACTTTTAAGCTCTTTTTTTTTCAGGCAATCAGAACCACTACGTCGAACTGTTATTAACTATCATACCATACTCTAACTATGTGCAGTCTTAAGAGAGGTTTTCTATACGAGGCGTTTTGGTTTCGCGATAAGAACCGCCATATGGGATTTTTTTACGTTACGCTTCGAAAACAAAATACGTTCGAGTCCGCTCTTCCTTTTCGAGCCGAGGTACAGAACCACTCGCCGGAGTGGCCTAACAGCGGCAATGAAAATGGGTGTACCCCCCTCTTTTCACTCTGTAGCACCAGTCAGCACAACTGAAGATATAATAACCCTTAAGCTACTACTGCCTGTAGAGGACTCATTTCACGCGCGGCAGGGGTTGTTTGTTGCACATTTCGGGCCAATATTTCCTGACCTGACCGATTGAGACTCCTCAAGTGAGCAACTTCTATCATACCGGTTATATAATGTAGCATAATATTTTTGACCACCACCTGGTATTGCAGGGGAACACAGTAATCAGGACCAGATAGGCTTAGTAAAACTACTGTAATATATAGTTTTTTGTGTGCATGGTGGGTCCTTATTACTGTGGACTCCCGTAATATCATGTGTGTTAGGACCACGAATTTTTTAGAACTGTAGTCCCGTTTTGGGGACAATCCACTCTACTTCTAAGTAGTTTGTCCCCAAAACAGAACTGCAGTCCTAAAAGGGTTGTTGGTCGGGGGGGGGGGGAGGGCGAACAAACATATCATTCGAGGTCATAATTCGGGTGAGAAAATAGTGATATCTCCTCATCTATTAGGGGGGACCATAGTAAACAGGACCTACGGTACACACAAAAACTCTACGAGGTATATTTACCTGCTTTTACTATTACGGGGGTCCATGGTTAACGGGACCAAATTTTGTTAGTAAAAATAGGCAAATATATAGGTTTTTATGTACACCATAGGTCCTGTTAACTATGGACCCCCGTAATAACAATATTTGGTCCTATTAACTATGGTCTCCCGTATTAGGGAGCTCAGAAACAAAAAAAGGCATGGTCGGAGCCCCCGGCCATGGCGATGGTCGGAAACCAGAGCTGACTGCTGCTATTCATGTATAGCACAGCAAAGGTATGGTGAATGCTGCCATCGATGACGCGGGGGTGGGGAAAATGGCGTTGCGTGGGGGGAAAACGAGGGATCTCCAAGGGGGGGAGGCGTAACAGAGAAGGAGCCTAGGGGAAGCGGGGGGTGTCTGTTGGCTCAAAGAGTGATGGAAGAGATACTACCGCGTGTGGTAGAAGATGTGTATCGATTTTCATGCCGGGACTACTGCTGCAAGAACATGTATACCAGGCACACGATACAATAACTGTTGGAGAGCAAAATAAATCATAGTACAATAAAAATTATGGTTCACATCAGCACGCAAAACCTCCCACGAGTTAAGCTGCATATATATATATATAGATAATGTGAATAAGGCAATACCAGGTATTGTTTCAATCAAGACAAGAAATAAGCGAAAGAAAAAAATACCTGAGAGTTTACTTCATATTCCTGGTGCACATTGATTATTTCTTCCCTTCGACAATGATGTACCGTACTCGTTCTATTCCGACTTGAATCGAATACAGTATCTTCAAATACTGCAGTAGTAGCAGCATCTCTTCCATCACTCGGAACCAATAAATCTCCCACTTTTCCTTCTTGAAGGCTCCAACTGGACTTTCATCTCCCTCCCTCCCTCCCTCCCTCCCTTGGCAAACCCTCGTTTACCCTGTGTGTTCTTCACGGCTCCGACTTTCATCTTCCTCCCTCCCTCCCTCCCTCCTTCCCTTGGCATACTCTCGTTTACCCTGTGTGTGATCTTCACATGAAACCGTTCTTTCCACCCGTCGACATCCAGCACAAACAACCATTGCTGTCCGTGCCGATTCTTCCATCTTAGAGAGAGAGTTGCAAGTTAGAATCTGTGGTCACAAACCTACGACACAGAAATACGCTACATTGTAAAGCAGGAAGCAAAGCAGGCAGGAACACTGCAGTGGTGCAATGCCATGTCATCGTACCGGATACGACAGGCACGACATACACATTTTTGCATGCGTTGAAAGAGAGAAAGTTATTATTTTTTTTTTACACCAACTATTATGGGAAATTATTTCTGAGCTCTCAGAACTGGGGTTTTAGGCCGAATATACGCGTTTTACTCGGCGGGAAAGCCAGAAACACCGATAGACTCCTCAAACTGCTCCCCGTAGTTTTTTGCGAGCTTTCAGGAACAATTTCCCGTTTCTCCAGAGTCCTGATTTGAATTTTGGAGCTGCCAATCACTTTTCTCTAGAGGGTCAGAAATAAGGCTGTTGGTCAGAACTAGGCCAGAAACAGTGGATCTTCGAGGATTTTTGATGAGAAAAATCACGATGTCCTCAGAACTGGAAATATCGACGAACAGTCCTACGACGACTCTGGAGAAACAGAAAAGTGCTCGAGAAAGCTCTCGGAAAACTAAGGGGAGCATCCTGAGGAGTCTACCAGTTTTTTTTTACAGTCCCGTTGAGTAAATCGCGGGTTTTCGGCAAAAAAAGCCAGTTTCTAAGACCCCTTCAAAAATTTCCCATAATATAGTTGGTCTTAAAAAGGAAAACGAAAAAACAAACAAACGAATATTTACACTTTTAGAACTGCAGTCCCGTTTTGTGGACAAACTACTCTCATATTCCATGTAGTTTTTCCCCAAAACGGGACTACAGCCCTGAACCCCCCCCGCCAAATGTTCCACACCCACATTATTGGCAGTACCCGGTGTACGATACCATGGTATGTAGCAGTTGTGGCGGCATAGTGTATGGGGTCGGTGGTATTTTTTTTTCCCTCCGCGCTCAACAAAGCTATTGGACATCCTTCATCCATAAATCGCAAAAAATAATCAACAAAGCTGGAAAAGAAACGGGTGGGGGGCGGAGACAAATAAAAAATAATAATTAAACGAGAGAGAGAGCGGTGCTACTGCTGACTGCTGTGTGTACATATTCCGAGTCTAAGGGAACAACCGACGATTAAAAAAAAAAAAAGAGAGAGAGAGAGAGAGAGAGAGAGAGAGAGCGATGTTACTGTTGTGTTCGACGAGGAAATAAGCCGACAACACAATCCCCGCTTTACATCGACATCGGAGCTCAAGCTGCTTGTCGAGCGACGCATATATTGTTCTACTACTGCTGCTGTTGTACTCGTATTCATAGATTGATTGTCTATGAGAGATCGTCGTTTCGGTGTAATTTACGTGTCACTTTGTCCCTATACTATACATTAGGGACATTTTGCTTGACTCCTTTAGCACTGCAGTCCCGTTTTGGGGCCAATCCAGTCAAATTCCAAGTAGTTTGTCCCCAAAACGGGACTGCAACACTAAAAGGGTTAAATTAACCTCGTTTTGGGCCCCGAAGCATAGCGACCTAAGAAACGTCCAGGGTCCACACGGGCGTCATCAACAAGCGAGTTGGAGAGCGTGCGGCACTACAAGTGCCATCGCGATGATGCGGTGCGTGTGCGCCTTGCGGCTCCCTCCTTGCATTGCAGTTCGGACACATCCCTCCTCGCTTCTGCAACGACGCGTGCTAGGCAGTAGACGTAAGCAGCACTCACTCATTCCTCAACCTCACGACCCTTTTAGGGCCGCAGTGCCGTTTCGGGGACAAACTACTTGAAATTAGAGTGGTTTGTCCCCAAAACGGGACTGCAGTCCTGAAAGGGTTAAGGCGCCCCGTCAGCCGAAAATATTGCCTCATGAGGCAAAAACAAGAGTGCTACCTCTCTCGTAGCACGCCTCCATTCCTGTACTAAAACCGAGCCACTTTGTGTTGAACTTTTTTTTCTCTCCTTGGGGTCTCAAAACGTATTATAGTATTCCCACCCAAATCGTCTTTATATTTAGGAAAAAAAGCGGTACCAAATGCTGTACTTTGTCGGATGGGAAACACGACAAGAAGCCAAGGGGGGAAGGAAGGGAGGAAGGTGTAAAAAGAGGAGCCTTCAAGAAGGGGGAGCGAGATGTTTGTTGGCTTAGAGGGATAGAAGACAGACTACCGCTACTAACGCGGTGTTTATTAGAGGGGTGTTCGATTTTATTCGCGACTGGAACATGTGCGATACCTTGACGGAGGCGAAAGAAAGGCGGCTTAGGAATTCAGAGTAGAAGGCAGAGAGGAGCATCCGACGAGAAGGAAGGAGCGAGGACAGCAATTCAAGCAGACAGGTTCAAACCGAAAGTAGGTGCAGAAGAGGGAGTAAGACTTCGTGGACAGGTTTCCTTTTTGTTTTTGGTTTCCCTTGTTTTTCTTCCATTTCGTGGAGTGTACCTGGGTGATCAGCGTTGAAGCTACTGTAATCCAGTAGGCTATTGTACTCAAACAGGCTACTGTAGGCCAATACCTTTCCTTTTGATTTTGGTTCCCCTTGGTTTTCTTCTTTGTTCGGGGAAAGTCTATGAGAGATCAACCTTGAAGCTCATGCTGTATATTGTCGGGTGACAAACGCCACACTACAAACAAATCCCCAAACTATGTCTGACCGTGCGGACAGAAAATAAAGAACCAATGAAACACAAACACTGCTGCTGCTGTTGCCAAATTCGAGATATTCCGGAAGTTTGGTAGTGCCTCTCACAAGAGCAGAGGGCAGCAACGGCAGCAGCAGTAACAGCAGTGTACGAAGTAGCAACACAAACGACTGGGTGCTCACGAAAACACCCTACACGAGTCGTACACACCTGACGTCCCTTACTGTCTACGTAGGCCATATCGATATATACATACTTCTACACAGGGAAAAAAACTAATAAAATAATTACCAGAAGAGCTGGTGATCAGATAGTTGCCACGAGTCATATTACCAGGTAGGTTAGAATGCGTGCGATAGCTCTACTGTAGTCTATACCTGTCTCGCAAATATACAGTAGATCATGGGTCTACTGCTACACAGTATTGGTCCCTATATAGTGCCGGTATGGGCCAACCAACAGTACCGGCAATATGTCGGCACTATTAATAGCACACTGCCGCACTACAGTAGTTAATCCCATATCACTCTGACCGGAAATATAAACACCGTTTGATATCGGTCTCAGACTCCAAATGGTTATTATATTTTCGGTCAGAGTGCTATGTGCCAAGCGATTTTACAGGTACTAGAGCGGGGAGCCGGCACCACTCTACCGACACCATCTAGGCACTATATAGAGGGTGCACTACTACCGTAATATTTCCCGACCTCACATCTTCCATTTTTTTTTCAATGTTCTTTATATATTTTCCCTCTGACAATGTTAGAGCCCATCTTAACGGGGAACACTAAATTTCGGTCAACTACATGTAAATTAAATTAGAAAAAAAAAAATCTAGTCAAATTGAAAGAACCGAAAGTCCTCGACAAGATGGGCCCTTAAATTAAAATAGAAAAAAAATCAAGTCAAATTGAAAGAGCCGAAAGTCCCCGTTAAGCTTAGGGCCCATCTTACCGACAAACTTTTGTTTATGATAATACGCCAATATTTTTTTCGTCTGATTTGATTTGCATCTGGATTGGTCGAAAAGTGAGTCACCAAGCAGGCATTCTGATTTTTGATCCGAATAAAACGAAAAAAAAAACGAATTCGACAAGAAGCCTTTTTGGCACTTCTTTTGCTCTTCGTGTTGTTCAATTTGGGGAGTGTCCAACTCGACGTGGCATCTGCCTGAAACCGAAGCAAGCCAAACAAACTTGAGCCGTGTGGTCGACTACTTCACAGGTGAGATCCATCAGTCCCGAGAGACAGGGCCACCGGAGCAGCCGCAGCGTGAGGTCCGACGGCTCCTAGCTCAGAGTAGACCATCCGCGGCGCCTAAAACAATTTCAAGGCCGTCGCAAACCCAGTTTTCCATCCCTCTTTGCCTCGCAAACTACTCGAGCACCGACCAGGTCACGACTTCGCTCAGAAGTTCGATCGCTGTATCCCCGTCGCTGCTGCCTGCGTGGGGTTTCGGGGCTGCGCCAGCCACCCAAGACGTCCCAAGAGGGATAGCTTCTTCGGCGGTGCCGGCAGAGACATTCGGCCGCTGACCGCGGCGCCCCGAGGAGGACGCGGGCCGTCGCTCGCCTCGCTGGTTGCCCTCGGGTGTTCGTTAGTCCTTGTGCGTTATTCGATTATTTTTTCAAATACGATTATTAACATTCCTCGATAGGACCCAAAGGCAAACTTTCTACGAAATTATATTCAAATCAAATCAATTTCATTTTTTTCCTATTAGATCATGAAAAAAGTTTCTCGTGAAGAAGGGCCCTTAAGGTCAACTTTCGACCCCTCATATGTGTCACTATAGCCGGCAAAATTATCCCCGTTGGGCCTCTGACGTGAACGTAAACGTTTCTTATATTAGCGGCCAAAGAGCAGTATGTACCTATCCCCCAGTGTTATTCGCAAGTATTCACGCACCCTGCACGGAGACGAAAACGGACGGTGACTTTCTCTACCTGCTCCCTGCCTAAAATCGACAAGTATTTTTCTGTTCGTTGTTGCTCTTTTCATGTGCAACCTTAACCTTTTCATATGGCGACCCTCTACTCTCAATATGTATGGGAATTTCATTTGCCCGTTCCGAAAATTTGCAGAACTCGTAAAAAAACACTACTGCTATTCACTCCAACTTCAACGAACGAATCATGTTCCTCTCGGGGGTATACAGCAGCAGCAGTGTATATATGCCGCCCATCGAAAAGGATACACACTGAAAAAAAACAATCCAATACCCCACCTCGTACCCATTTTTCGAGAGGTACAACCAAATCAACAAAAAAAACACGAAAAAGTTCGTTCAAAAATCCCATCCCAACCATCGGGTTGTTTTTCAGTATGTTATGACTCCGTTAAACAGGAGTGTGGAATCGTTCTCAGTAAAACTCGTTCAGAAATCCCCCCCACCACACCCCACCGGCGGTTTGTTTTTCAGTAGATATATATCACCTTTGTAGGAGCTTCGTCTATTACGGGGGACCATAGTAAACAGGACCAAACATTGTCAGTAAAAATACGGAACTATATGGGTTTTTGTCTGTACCGTAGGTCCTAATATTAATAACTATGGTCCCCCGTAATGTAGCCTGTGGTAATCCAGTTTTGTCATCAGATGGCCCAGGGTGTGCACGAAAAATTTGTACCAGGTAGCTATTACGGGGGATCATAGTAAACAGGACCAAATATTGTTCGTAAAAATTGGTCAATATATAGGTTTTTGTGTGTACCGTAGGTCCTATTAACTATGGACCCCCGTAATATTACGGGGGACCAGAGTAATCAGGACTCATCATATATACAAAAACCTATATATTCCAGTATTTTTACTAAGCATATTTGGTCCTCATCACTGTGTTCCCTCGTAGTTTTGTATCATAGGAAGGGCTGTACTGTACCTGGTAATAAGCAAACCCCACGATGGGCCCGGAAAACTAAGGCTGTCAGTTGGCTGACTATTAATATGAGTTTGCGCTAGTTATTACAGTAGTTGACCAGGTATTTAAATTATAGCCGAAGCGGTGGCCACTATCCAACTATTTTGTGCATTTTTGGGTTTCCTTGCTTGTAGGAAGGCTCGTTTCGTGCGGGGCACGCATTTCCCCGCGACATCAGGAGCCCACGCTTGTGCGAATAGAGAGGGGTCTACTGCAGCCCATGGCAGTCTTATTTCGTCGTGTATTGTTGACAAAATAGTTTTGTCTTGATTGTTTCCCGAGGTATTCGGTATTCAGCAGAGGTATTTGTTGTCTGAGCCCGTATTGTCACCGCGGAGGCGGTTTTGGCGATGAGCTAATGTGAGACCGACAAAAATTGTTTTTGTTAATACCTGCCGCGCGAGTAGCTACAGGTACGACAAAAAAAAAAAAACGTTATTGTAGGCGACGGATTCCCAAACGGGACGTCGTATCCATGTTTGTGACATACCGATATATCCCCGTTAATTTATTCTACAGCAGTCTGATACGACGAAATTTACAATACACCTCATTTCATGCATGAAAACCGGTGCAAAACTTGACCTTTGCATCATACATTATTATTCGTGTGTAAAATGAAGCCAAATAGAAAAAAACATACACATCCCCCGTGTTTACGCACCATACGAGTTTTAGTTATGATTGCTATTAATACTAATATACCGCTGTCCAAAAATACAACAATCACTTTTGATTAGATATTACTATAAAACGGTACTTATAATCAGGGAAAGAGTGTTAATAAACATAAATGTATGTTACCCCGTAAATACCGGTAGATTTGATCCATTTATCATGTGAGAAAAGGGTGTGCTTTGCGCTAAAAAAACAAATTTAGAAAAACCGCTCCCGAATTTCAGGCCGTATCTCAGGCTGAGTTTTATTTGTGGCGCTCTCTGTCTCTTATGAAAGGGTCGCCGCTCTTTCCGATTATTAATGGGGCCCGTACCTACTGCCGTAGAGCGCAACGGGGAAAATAAAAACTGCTGTAAGAACCGTTTCACTACTCGTTGAGCGTTAAATCGGTTTGGGCTGGTTGTTAAGTATACCTGGTACTCTTACCCCTTTGTTTGCGGAATGGTCACAACAATAGGCCTAGCCTCTAGGCCTATCAATCGGCAGCGAGCAGTGCCGTGCTCTACTCGTGCACCTATCACGAGAAGCTAGGAGGGGGCACGGGACGAGTATGGCCGTTCTTTTCTTCTGTCTGCCTCTGAACAAATTAAGCCATTTGGTTTCCGTCGGTAGAGCCCATGACTATAAATAATTAATTCCGTCGGTTGTGAACAAAACAGGCATCTCACGTGAACTTAAGAGACACTATGCTTTCTGTTTTTTCGTCCGTTTTTTTAGATTGGCACACGCCACACCTCTGCGCGTTGTCGGATGGTTCATGTAAGAATAAAGATGGAGGATATCCGACACATTTACTACCAACAAAAAACAACAGCTGTGAGATCAAGGATCTCGTCAAAATTCATCTTAGGTTCATGCAGATGGTACGGTTCCCACCCAGCAGCGCGAGGTAGACCGTACACAATCGGGGATATATCAGCCTTGAAACGTCCACTGTTGTAGCTGATCATGAAGAAGAAACCGATGATATGCCTGAGGTGTGAAGGCTTCGATGTACAGAAGCTCTGGGAGTACCACCAGTAACATTTCATGCTCGACTCCCAAAGCTGTGGGACAATCTTTAGACGAATCAAAGCGCGCCGGTCGAGATATACCGACAGCGAGACCGACAGAGAGACCTGCGGAGAGACCGACTGAAAACCGACTGACGGAGCAATCAACAACAGAGGTCATCGAAAGAGAACGACTGACAGCAGAGAGGCCATCGAAACAGAGCGACTGACAGAAGAGAGGCCATCGAAAGAGAACGACAGACAGAAAGGCCGGCCGACAGAGTAACCACTAACAGAAACGCGCGCGCTAACCGGAACGGTCCAAAGAGACGAGCAATTGGAATAGTCATGTCATGCGTCAATCGGCAACTTGTTCACAAAGAGGCAATCGAAGAAGTCGACAGACAGATCAATCAACAAGAGATCGTCGGAGAGAACGACCAACCCAAAGAAAAATCAACAACAGAGAGATCGACGGAGAGACCAGCCTAAAAAGAGCAACCAGCTACTGCAGCAGAGAGACCGACGGAGACGTCAACCGACAGAGAGACGAACATAAACACCGACGGACGGAGCAACCACCAGAGAGACCGCCGGACACACCGACCGACCGAAATAACAACCAACAAGGAGACCGACGGACACACCGACCCGTCGACAGACAGAGCAACTGCTATAGAGACCGACCGAGAGACCGATCGACCAAGAAACCCAACAAAACAGCGAACAGAGAGATCGACCGACCGACAGCGAAAACTAGAGCAACCAACAGAGCAGCCGGAGGCTTGCGACACGGGTCAGGACCCGACATGTGGGGTCGGGTCAAGATCTTTTGGAAATCTGACAGGTCGGGTCGGGTCGGGTCGGGTCGGGCTATAAAAAATCTCACGCGTCGGGTCGGGACAGGTCACCCTTGCCCGACCCGACCTGACCCGCAAGATTTGGCGCGACCCGTGAACATGCCTACATATTTTGGCCAAAAATTTCTGACTGACGGGGCCGTTATTATCGTAGACATTTTTTTCCAGAGTTTCCATAAACTTCCAACGTTTTTTTTTTTTCGCGCAATTTTTACGGTTTTCCAGATTTTCCTGGGTTTTTTTTTTTTTTCTAATTCAAAAGATGTAAATTTTTTACGTTCCTGAATTTCTCGGCCCTCTGTTCAATTTCACAAAATCGTGACAGAACGCCTCCGTATCTTGATGCAAAAAATTTCAAAACTTTCCAAAAGTTGTATATCCTGTACAAGAAAAATTCTTCGATAATAACGGGTCCTAGAGGCTCCTCGACTTGGGTATATACTACCCAATATCGCCGGCATACCAGCTTGTGTTTCACAATATTTTTCGTCATGTATTGTCGTATCAACAGGCCATGGGGTTTAGCGTCAGGTGAACTTTTCATTTGATCTACCAAAAAGTGTTTTTGGGGAGAGTGGGTGTGGTGGTTGGTATATGGGTTTCTCCCAAGCGAGGAAAGAAGCAGCCGCAGAAATAAATAGGTGCAACCCCTACAAGGCAAAAACACGCGTCGCCGACAGAGAGACCGACCAAACGACCGACCGACGACGAGCAACAACCGACAGACAAACCAACGGAATTATCGACCGACGGCAAGAGACCAGGGGAGGGGGAGTGGGGGGGGGGGGGGGGCGTACTCATTTCTTGCTTGCCTTAATCATTTGAAAATTGCCCACGCTTCCCTTTCGAGACGGAATGCCAGGGGAGGGGGGGGGGGGGGGGGTACTCATTTTCGGGGGTGAAGAGCTTAGGACTTAGTGGTGTACTCGCCTTCGCCACCATGTTCGCGGCGACGTTGAGGTGAATGCTCGCCATGTCCTTGCCGCCCTGTTCCTCGTCGAACGGATGCCAGAACTCCACTATCGTCCCGTTAGACCCCACCATGCTTTTTCCGCGAACACGATAAGCAATACAGGGCGCAGGGGGGATGGAGGCGAGGAGGGGGGGGGAGGAGGAGGGGGTTTAACGGGGGGGGGGGGGGGGGGTCTTGAGCGCACAACACGGCTGACGGCAGTCAGAGGGGTAGAGGGAGGAGAGATATGTCGGTAGAGGGTGCTGATGCTGCATTGTTGTGCGCGAAATGTCAAGTGTGGCTTGTCTTGCATCCTTGTGCTACTTGCGTATGATACTGCTGCACACGCTGGTGAACTTAAGCTCTATATATACCAATCCGTCGGAGGATTAAAAAAAAAAACTACAAGTATTGTACCGGCAAACTTAAGCAGATGCTATGATGACGGCATTTCTCCGTGTATGAACGTAACACGCCTCGGACATATCATCTATAGCAGACGATCTAAATGATCTAGATCATAACGTGCCGATACAAGATGTTGGACATGATCTGTGTAGTACAGATCCAACACAAGAAACAAACATATCTTCAAAATTAAAGAAAAAACAACAGCTGCTGTGAGATCGAGGATTTGGTCGGAACTCATCTTCGCAAGATGTGCGTGTGATAATGCGTCAATCGCGCGTATTACCGTTCGGGTTTTGTATGGCCTCAGGCAGGAAGCACAGTCCATACATGAGAAAGACGAAATTTGAAGCTGCAGAATTCGAAGAGTGGGTGTCTATTTTTGGCAAACAATAATAAAAAAGCTTCCGAGGTCGCACGTACTGCAGTAGTTTACTAACGGCACGAGTGGCCAAACATAAAATCATCAAAATCATCCGGCTCCCATCCAGCGACACGAAACACATCTATCTGCCCGGAAGAATTTTCCGCACATTATCAAGTGCGAATCGATGACGTATCCGATGAGGAGATACAGTATTAATAGTATGGTTTTTGGGCCATCGTGGGTTACGTTTTTGGCGTATTACTATGCCCCCCCCCCCCCCCCCCTCCGGGATTGTAAGTAGCCGTGAAGTCCAGGCAAGGCATGCCTCACTCACAGCCTTACCCCAGAGGGATATTTTCTAGGCTGGCCACTGGCTGACACAGACAATAGTCACTATACTGTCGTCAAAATCAATCAGTATACCGGATTGCAGCAGTTCAGTGTCTCTCAAATATCTACTACATCCTCCCGAAACACATTCAGTGGGTTTCCTTAACATAGTACGGCGTGTTTCTTCGGTGTACGTGATATAAAAACTACTGGCGAACATACTGGCCAGGTCAATCAGTAGATTACTACTGCCAGTAGATTACTATGACGGAGGACCATAGTAAATAGGACTTACGGTAAACACAAAAACCTGTATATGTACCTTTTTTTACCAACAATATTCGGTCCTATTTACTATATTCGCCCGTAATATGTGCCAGTGCCTAGTCCTACCGAAAAAGGTGTTTTTACCGCCCCCTTTCGGGCCGCCCTTCCGTTTTTGGAGATAGATTACTTGGAATTAGAGTCCGACTGGCGTGCATGTACTACTGGTACGCAGTAGGACGCGAGTCGACGAGGGAAGAAAGTTCTGAAATCTTGTCGCGATGAAAATGCAAGGCACGTGCCTTAGTGGGGAGGGTGGAGAACGAAAGCCTACTTATTACGGGGGGGCATAGTAAATAGGACCAAATATCGTTAGTAAACATAATTAAATGCATAGGTTTTTGGCTGTACCTTGGGTCCTATTTACTATGGTCCCCCGTAATAATGACCTCGGATCTGAGTTACGACTGGGAGGGGACAGGGGCAAGAAGGCGAAGATAGTACGGGGAAGGAAACAACAACAGAAACAACAGTACAGTACCAAAAAACGCTTTAGTTTGCGTCTCCCCACCGCTATCAGTTTTTTTTTTTTTTCTAATGTGTTTCGTCTGTTTTTAGCGCAGAAGACGTGGAGCCAAAATAATAATATAAACACACAATTTATTCGTAACTGCCGTCGTGCACTGCAACATATCATATCTGATATACGGCACCACACCATACTTTACCGCACCACACAACGCATGTAACTACGCGTCAAGAGAGAATGGGTATTACCCAGACATGCCTGGGATACATGCCTGGGATACCTTATGGCGTCACGAAGCGATTGATCCATGTAGGCCTACCATACATCATGGCCCCACGGAATAATGGGTCGATATCTCATTTTTTGTTACTAGTATTGTTTACAGCAGTAGTTGCCATCTGAAAATATATAGAGCTTGTTCTAGTCACACCATCCATAAAAAAATAGGGAATCCAGAACCACACGACTTCAGACATACGATAACAGTCACCCATCAGACCTGGAGACTTGACGAAAGTACTGCTGTAGACCAAAAACGTGAACCCCCTTGTTTAGTAAATACTACTTTAGTAGCAGCAAGTAATGAGTGCATAACGCTTATCATATATTAAATGTCTGGACGTACGTATACGTTATCCCCGTAAAAGCAAATACCAGATATGGAGATCTACAAATCTACTACTGTAGTTCATCTGTGTACCTGGTATGGCCTCTATAGTTTTGCATCAGGTATCATATATTCCACGATGGACGGAAATATAACAAACATTGGCGTAAAAATATCGGTACATAACGATCCTTACATTCCCGGCCAGACTGGTACATACCAGTATGTGACGGGAAAAAAAAAAATATCCAGCTCCACCCACTTTTTTTTTGTGTGACACTGCTTCGAGCACACCCTTTATTATTGATAGCTAAAAAAAAATCGCCTTTGGGACCTCCGAGATATGTAGCGAGCGAAACAATGATCATTTTTCGGTTTCATCAACATCCTACCTACGCGCAGCATGATCGCCCTGCAGAACTGGCCGCATCACGCTGCGCGCGTGCCGTACGACTCCTTGCTTCCAACCAATGTCACGCGGATACCATGTTGGAGAATATCACCCCCCCCCCCCCCCAATCACGCCGTAATCGTCACTTTTTATCGCCAAATTTCCACCTTGAAAAAAAAAAGTCTCAAGAGATCTACGTAATGATCTATTTTTGGACTACTGTATCCTCATTGTGGGGACTAAAACTACTCGGAAATGGAGTTTGACGAGAGCAAAAAGCAAATTCTTGTATTGGGGAAAAGGGGCTGAAAATATATACATTAAAAAAAAACGACGGCAAGAAAGGAAATACAATTGGTCCATTTTGATTTCTGACTTTATGTCGCGGTTCAAAGCTAATTATGAAAAATTGGTTCATTTTGCGAATGTACGATTTTCGTTTAATAACCCGTTCAGCACTGCACCCTCGTTTGGGGTACAAGCTGCTGCGAACTAGAGTTGTTCTAAATTTTGAAATACGTCAGCTGTGAGTTCGACTGATTAAATAGTTGATACTCAACTTTGCAAGCTGCGTTGGAAAAATCGAAAAATAAATTTATTGAAAATTGGGAAAAGCGTGAAAAGACGTGAAACGACGGGAAAAAGAAGAAAGAACACTTGCTGCCGGTGCTACTACTGCTATTAAATATTCCTGAGACAGTGAGGGGGGAGGGGGGGGGTGTACTCATTTTCATGCATGGCCGTAGTCGTACGACCATAGGGGGAGGGAGGGGGGGGGTAGGAGGAGGAAGAGGAGCAGGAGACACGGTAGGGCGGAGAGTTTCTTTGCTTCGTGGGCAGTCTCGTCTCTTAGCGCTTTAGATGACTGCAGTATCGTTTAGGGGACAGACTACTTACAACTTGAGTGGTTTGTCCCCAAGACGAGACTACAGTCCTACTACTATAAAGGGTTAAGCTACTTTAGATACGTACGTACGATAGTACAGTTACGAGCTACCGGCAGTGCGTTCAACGGTACTACTGGTATACGTGGTTACGAGCAGTTAGGAGCAAAGCAGTCCCTAGTTTCTTGGGGGCGATCCCCAGTTGGGGATTAGAAGCAGCCCCTAGTTTAACCTTTGTACTACTGCACTGTTGTGTGTGTTCTTCACTGTGAACTGTTCTTTCTACCCGTCGACATCCAGCACAACCAGTGTCCGTGCCGATTTTGTAAAGCCTAGAGAGATACGAGCTCTGTGATCACAAACCTACGACACAGAGATACTACATTGTTATGCAGTAAGCAGAGTAGAAACTGCAGTGTCATGTCATCGTACTGGATACGGCCGACACGACATACACATTCTATGAGGTACATAAACCTAAATCCGACTCAAGTTCCAAGTGTTTTGTCCTTACAATGGGAGTGCAGTCCTTAAGGCCTAAAGGGGAAAAGGGGCAACTCATTGTTAGGAGTTTAGAACGCAAACCCCAGATATTGGGGCAATTCTATGACAGATACCCTCGGGTTCGAAGGAAGAACAGGGGCTACTATACACTATACACACAGCAGTGATGTCCTCATTTCAAGACCATCCGGGTTAAGGACATGGTATATACAGATAAGAGCAAGTAAACCGGCTTTTGTCAAGATAAAAACTACTTGGAAATAGTATGGGACAAATATTTCAGTAGTAAAAGTGTGGGATCATTATTCAGTGATAATAAAAGACAAGACCGTGATTCGATTTATAAGAGACACGACAACGTTCATTGGCTTGTCACGGCGTGATCCTGTGACGGGACAGGTGCACCACTGTCAGTGTGAAGAACTACTGTGGTCTTCGAGTCCTACTTAGATAAGGAGCAGGTGAGGTGTACTCATGTCATGCATGGCCGTAATTGTATGGCTATAGACCCTCGCATCTCTACAATGCCGGGACGGAGCACGTCGGGTTTTCGCCGACACCACGCGGGCATTCTTTGGGACCAAGCGCGAACCGCCGTGAGGTGTTTGGCGAGTCGCATGAAGGGTGAGCTGCATCCTACTAGAAGCTGCTTGTGAGGCGGACTTGCAATGGATGACAGGTTCTCGACTGAATTGATTTGTTTTCTGGTCTGGCCTCTTCAGGCGGGGCGTGGGAGAGATTGCTCCCTTGGAAGATCCTCCATGTACCAGGCATGCCGGACTGGGACGCACACGATGCATTATGAGAGGGCAAAAGAAAATCACAATGGATACCCGAATAGATGATGGATGGATGATGGACGGGTGTGTTGTTGTTCACATCAAACGGCTCTTTCTGCATACGGTACCCATCGACATCCAGGACAGCACCAAGTCAGTGTCCGTGGTGATTGTTCGTTCCTAGAGAGATGCTTCGTACAACCTCTGCTGTCACGAAACTACCACAGATATGTGGATGGGTACACGGATGGATGGATTAACGCATAGATGCATGACAGGATAGGTGGATGGATGGACAGGTGGACGTATGGATAGATGAACGGATGCATGCATGCATCAAGCCGTTTGGGCTTCGGAGGGGGAAAATATCGGTAAATATTACTTGATTATAGTACAGCATCGGCCACCCCAAGCAGCCCGGGCTGCCGAGGGATACAGGTTCATGTCCGAACTGCAGTACACGGACATGTAAAACCGTGTACAGAGGGCTCGTATTAATAGTTATCTCTCTATAGTGCCGGTTGCCCGCTATATAGTGCCTGTGGAATCGCTTGGCACAGATGGAATTACTGTATCTAGTGTGCTAGTGTGCGGAGTAAATAGTGCCGGTTGACGCTAAAATGCCGGTACTGTTGCCTGGCGCATATTATACCGGCACTGTAGAGGCAACCGGCACAAATGCTGTAGAAGGAGCTGTGAAAAGTCATCTCACCCGTGTGACATAATAACACACCTCCTTACCTAAATTTCCGAGCCCACTTTCTCCCAAAACAAGGGGGTGGCGGGCAGGCACTCACACAACAAACTCAACTGTTTGCTTTCGGAGAGATCTTGTCGAGACCTTGACAAATACGCACAAATATGTTCGGCGTTTACACCCGTCTCACTTTTGATAGACGATTAAAAAATGTATATATATATATATATATTTAAGGAAATGCTTATATTAGCGGCGAGCGCTTCACTAAATCCCGCCTTCCTGTATACTGCTGTTGTAATAGCCTATGCTCAAGGTGTTGATACTTTTTTCAAGGTGTACCATTAAGATTCTAGGGCGTTCTTGCTCAGATTAGTACTTCTTCATTGGGGGGGGCATACTGTTTATCACTCTGTCCGGTAATGTAAGCCATGTTTGATGTTCATACCATATTCCAAACGGTGCTTACTTCCCGGTCAGAGTGCAAGGTACATGGGCACCACAAGGGTCATCGGGCGAATGGGTGTAAAAAAGAACCGGGCAAGACCGGAAGAAGGTACAAAAGGTTGACGTTGACCCGTGCTTTGGTCTTTTTCACCCGTCACATTTTGCTCATGCTGTTTAACGAGTATACTGATGCGACCTGCTTTATTTTCAGCGCCGCACATCTATACTTCGTACCAAGTACGTTCGTTTGTTTCAGACCGTGAAAAACCCTGCGTCATTTGTTTCCCCTGGTGTTTCCGGGGAATTCTCATGAGTGATAGACGTTGATCGGAAGCTATTTCTGTTGCATGGCAAATAATATTAGCAATGATAATATATAATAATAATAATAATAATAATAATAATAATAATAATAATAATAATAATAATAATAATAATAATAATAATAATAATAATAATAATAATAATAATAATAATAATAATAATAATAATAATAATAACAATAATAATAACATTTGGGATCGACACTCTCACGTTGTGCAAGCAGTGTCGGATGAGAAAACATGAAAAAAAAAAAAACACAACATCGAGCAAGGACAGCAAGGACAAGAAGCAAACCAAGTAGGTACAACAGGGAGATATTGGACTTCGTGCATATATTTCTTTTTTGCTTCGGTTGGTTTTCCCTTCAACAGCGTTTTTTTTTTTTTCTCATCTCGGAAAATACTTACGAGTGATCGACGTTGAAGCTCATGCCGCACATTGCCGGATGCCAAACACCACGACAAATATGGTAACAGCTACATACACGCACAACAATGTAGCATCTCTCAGGCGTAGTTTTGTGACCGCATGGCTTGTAACTCTCTGTCAATAGGATTGAAGAATCGGCACGGACACTGCTTGGTCGTTCTAGATGCCGACGGGTAGGAAGAACGCTCTGTCGTGAACAACACACACCAGACAGCACCATTATTACGGGGGACCATAGTAAATCGGACCTACGGTACACACTGAAAACTATACACTTACCTATTTTTACCGACAATATTAGGTCCTATTTACTATGGCCCTCCATCGTAATAGCGGCATCGGCAACGTAAAAAACGTTAACAAGAGCAGCACCTACGCCCCGCCCCCCTCTTCCGGGCGCGGCGTCGCGGAGGTGGCAGCCCTCGCCGCCGGCGCCGGCTGTGGCGGCGGAGTCCAAGACGATGGTGGGGACAGACGCGTACTAACGATAGGCGGGCACCTGCAATATTCTAGAGGCTCCTGACCTGAGGAACTCTACTGCTGTAGATAAATTAGTATCCACCCGAACAACGGGTTCTAAGAAACCCTGTACGCTCGAGCCGATGAAAAACCATATAGCCTACAGCAGGTCTATCTACGAAGAAGTACTACCGTGGTATTACGGAGGGCCGTAGAAAATAGGACCAAATACTGATAGTAAAAATTGGTCAATATATAGGTTTTTGTGTGTACCGCAGGTCCTATGGCCCCCCGTAATAGTAGTATACTGGAAAATGTCGTAAGAACCCAAACGATATTGGATAAAATGCTACTTCAGGTCAGAGGCCCCCATTAGCCGAAAACAGTTTGGACAAAAGGTGGTACTGCTCCCATCGTCGCAAGCGTTCGTAGCCTAACCCTATATATACCTGGTATATGTATTATAACTAGGTCGTACAAGGTTGCACAGCTCGGACGGACTGATCATGATCTATCTGTAGATAATCTAGATCCTTACCCGCCGCTGTGAGAGGTTGCGGGGGATCTACAAAATACAGATCCAACTCAGGAAGCATCAGTTGGCTGGATCATACAGATCACACGGGCCCCACCCGGAAGCATGAGCTAGATCATACAGATCATAAAACATCGGGAATAGAATCTGCCTTGAAGGTTCTATTGTAGATCACGATCTGTACATGATCTGAGGATGATCTATCAGTCCCAGGTGTCCAAGGTCACCCTTCGGGATTGTGGTCGACTTGAAATCCCGAGGTGTGTCGCAAGCTGAAAAGGGGGGATACATCAGGCGTTCGTTCGTTCTTTCGTTCCTCCCCGTACCCAGCTACTCGAAAACACGCAGCCACCGGGCAACAACGAAGAAACCCGTCAAGAAAAAAAACTCTTGAAATCTCGGAAACTAAGAAAGTAGCCACCGGGAAAGTAGAACCGACCAGCCCACACGAGTTTATTTTAGTAGTTGCGGTACTTGTGTGTGCGCCTACTCTATCTATCGCCCCATTCGTGACAAAGACCCAAACGAGAAACTCGGGGAGCGGTACAGCAAGAGCACATTTTTTTTTGTGTGTGGGAACAAAACACACCCTTTCTCAACAAAAAAAATCTAGCCCGGCCACTACCATGCCGATTTCTCATCATTTCGGGGGAACATGATACAGTAGCAAAATGGCAGTCCCTCTATAGTGCCGCTTGAATAGTGCCGGCTGTCCACCATAGTGCCTGTAGAATCGCTTGGCACAGATGAGATTAATATAACCAGTGTGGCAGTGTGCGGAGTAAATAGTGCCGGTTGACGCTATAGTGCCGGTATTATAGGCTAACGCACACATACCGGCATTATAGAGGGACCACTACAGTAATCAGGACCAAACACGCTGTGTGAACACAGGGAGATACACAGCTGTTGGGTCCCCACCGCAGGTTCTGATTACTACCAGGAATTTATTTTACCGGGACCATAGTAAATAGGACCAAATATTGCTGGTAAAAATAGCGAAATATACAGGTGTTTGTGTGTACTGTAGGTCCTATTTAATATGGTCCCCCGTAATATTGATAGCACGTACTACTACGACTCCCCTGTAACGGAGGGCCGGCACTGTGTACATACGCGTTTCGACGCGAAGTAGTTGACGAGGGAAGAAAAGGCTGAAGTCACCTCGCGATAAAAAACGCAAGGCACATACGTACTGTAGTGGGGGAGGCGGGGTAGGGAGGGGGGGCTACTATGTGACCCCGAATCTGAGTTACGACTAGGGAGGATGATGAGAAAAGAAGGGCAAAGATAATAAAATTACGTGAAAAACACACACACACGTAAAATGGGGCGCGCGGTGGAGGGGGGGGGGGGGGAAGCTAGCCATCTGAGCCCGCAAAACAAAACAAGGGAGGGCAAAAGAAAGGGACACATGTCAGTGTACAGACAAAAAACAACGCGGGACACGAACCAAAAGCGAAAAAAGTAGGAGAAAACAAGAGATACTATTCAACTCTAGTTGCCGGGTCGCCGGGAGGCTAGAGGGAGCATGGGGAGGAGGGGGGGGTGGCAGACTGACGTCCATGGCGTGAGGGTGGAGCCTGGATGCGGCTTGGGAGACAAACACTTGAGGGGCCGTGCCCGCCATGTTGTACTACTGCAGATATTGATTATAACTTTCTTTGTCGACTCGTCTTTTCCGCAGCAGTAGACTATTTCCAGCATGATACCGGCTTATGAATACACGCCTCACCGAAAACCGCACATACCCTCCCGAACAAAGCGTGGGAAGCCCGCCCATCCAACAGGAAGAAAGCTTTTTATTCACCCCGACATTTCTTGAGAGGCGTTCTACGATGGAGGCGTCACACTTAAGGGCAAAAAAAAAAAAGGTTCTGAGCCACCACGGCATCCTCGACGGGCGCCGGTTGAAGGATGAGTACGTAACTTGCGCTCAACATTGCCGGGCACAATGCGAATGCCTACGTACACGTACGAGGCGCGCGTAGCATCATCAGTCGTATTAATATTCATGTGTCTGTCTGTCGCCGTTGAACTCCGCATTGTACCTTGAAGGGGGACATAGGAGCCTCACAAAATTTAGGGTGAACCTCCATCGTAAAACGCCTTTCGAAACTACCAGGTACTTAAGGTCGCCAAAAAGTACCAGGTACGCCTTTTGCCGCGTTTGCATCCCGTAAAGTTACTATTCCTGTGTGATGGTCCTCGTGCAGCCCCTAATCCGTGAAATCCTTGCAAGTACGATGCGGCGGTCGAGCTTTACGGAACGAACGCGGGGCTCCTTTAGAGGATTGCATCGGTCGGAACGTGAGTGGATGTCGTTGTCGCCGAAGTTCAATGTTAAACAGCACCGGTTGCTCGACAACTTTCAACTGTTTTTTTTTTTTTTTTTTTTTTTTCGAATTCACCAGTAGATCGCGGAGTGTTATATTATGCATTGCGTTCGTCTCTCGAGGCGTTTTATCGGGGCTCGACAACTTTCAACTGTTTTTTTTTTTTTTCGAATTCACCAGTAGATCGCGGAGTGTTATATTATGCATTGCGTTCGTCTCTTGAGGCGTTTTATCGGGGTAGAAGAATGCGTCGGAATAATCTCGCAGTAGCACCAAAATGTTTGCCGTGAATATATCTTCGTTTTTTTTTTTTGTAACATCGGATGGATGGACTTCGTAGCTCTTGTTCCGGAGGTACGACGTTGTCCTTGAGGCGTGTTCCTACCGCTATAATATACCACTCCGTCCCTTAATATAAAGACCTTCAGTATACGAATATTCAATAAAATAAGGCCTTATATTGAGGGACACAGTGGTATACGTACCCAGTATGAACTAGAAAGAGTGTACTGCCAGACACAGTATACTCGTAGCTTCTGCTGAAAAAACATTGTCCATACTCGTATTAATAGAACAATTTGCTAAAAAAAAAACAACGAAAGACACGAGAAAAAAACAAAAAAAAAAAACAGAAAAACGTCCGGGGTTTTGCCCTTGTGTTACGGCAACAAAAAGTATGCCGAAAACGTGGTTCAAAAACCAGCAGCGGGAGAAAATTCGAGTAGCATTGATGCACGCCTCTCAAACCGACAGTCGACTCTCAGGTCATGATACAGGAATTCCAAGGCAACTACACTCCCGACAGTGTATGATCTCCCTCATGCGGCCGGACGTGAGACCCCGCACACTCTTCATGATGTAGGGCATGTTTCCTGGGTTGGATATGTATGTACCGTGTTGATCATGTACTCAAGGTCCCAACAAAGGCAGGTAAGGAACCATATTATCTACTGTAGATCATATCGTGTCAAAGAGGTATCAAAAGTTGTTTCGAGGCGCTCTACGATGGAGGCGTCACACTCAAGGGGAAAAAAAAAAGTTTCTGACCCACCACGGCATCCTTCCCGGGCGGCAGTTGAAGGACGAGTGTGTAACTTGTGCTCTACATTGCTGGGCATAATGCGAACGCGAACGTACACGCACGAAATGCGGGTAGCACCGATCGGTCGTATTCCTATGTCCGTCCACGTTGAATTCCGCATTTTTACCCCTGGGGAGGGACATAGGAGCCTCACAAAAAATAGGGTGAACCTCTATCGTAAAAACGGCTCTATTGGAGACTTGAACTCCAACCGCAGGGTCAGCAGCCAGGAGGCCAGCAGGAGCAGGGGAGTGGTACACTCATGTCCTGCATGGCCGCAGTCGTATGGCCATGGATAGACCTTCGCATCTCTACAATGCCGGGACGTATACAGCACGCCCAGTTTTCACTGACCAGGCAAACGTCGCGTGCACCAAGAGCAGGGGGGGGCGAGGCGTACTCACTTGCTTCTCGCCTTAAGTCATTCGACCATTGGTCACGCATCTCTGTCGGGCCAGGGGGGGGGGGGGTACTCGATAGGAGAGTTGTACTCGACCTCGTGCATGGCCGTAGTCGTATGACCATAGGCCCTCGCATCCCTACAACGCCGGGACGGAGCACGTCAGGTTTTCACCGACCAGGCAGAAATTGACGTTGCTTGAACCAAGCGCGAAGCGGCGTGAGGTGTCCGGCGAGTCGCATGAAGAGTGAGCTGCATCCTACCAAGAACCGCTTGTGAGGCGGACTTGCATCTGGATGACAGCTTCAATGAGTTAGTTTAATTTCCAATGTAACTACTTTCAGAGACAGCAATGGGAGTACTATGTAACTGCCTCTTGGGTACCTTAAACACTACGTGATACGATTATTCCTCTTGTGCGGAGTAGAGGTTCTTCACCTAGCACGGGTCAGGGGTGTGCGTGACAGACTACCATCGATGACGTGGGTTTTTCTTTACAAATAAAGACTGGGTGTTAGTATACCTCCCTCCCCCCGTATTTGGGTTTCCAACAAGGTGGCATGTCGTTTTCTCTTCCTGCGTGCGACCATGGTACTTCCTATATACGATACACTGACAGCAGCTCTCCCGGGATAAAACTATGTTCACATGCACGTTTAGCGAGTACGAACTTCATTCACAATTTTTCTGACTTCGGGGGGGGGGGGGGGGGGGTGGAAGTGGGCACGCCGGACAGATAGATCATCTATACATAGATTAGATAGATAATCTACAGATAGATCAGATATATCATCTAGATCATCTGTAAATCCTGACCTGCTATGAGACGTTGTGCATGATCTGTATAGGCACAGATATAACTCAGGAAACATGACCTTAAAATGAAGGCCAGTACGGCTCCCACCCTGCAACACGAGCTACAGTAGATATACAGATCATACACACCAGGCATCTATCTGCCCTGAAAGATCTATATCATGAAAATCGGAATCGATGATCTGTAGGTGATCTGCCTGGCCGATGTGTGGAAAAGTGTCGTAAACAATGACTCAATCTATAGTACAGCATCATCGGTCGTTCGAAGCAAGCAGCCCGGACTATAGCATCGGGGTAGAGGGGATAGACGATGTGTCCAACGTATCGAAAAAGAGCGTTGAGTTTGCAAAAGGAGGGATGCGATCCTTTTTCAGCGCTCGAAATTCCCGGAACTAAGGGAAGGTTAAGGTTGCCAAAAAATACCGTAACATAAGTGTTTTAGGAATTAAGATCTGGTCGAGAGTCTCCCGAAAATAGAAAAATGTTCGGGACTTTGTTTTGGCACGCTCACCATTGTCTTGAAAAACTATCAGGTAGCGCCGAAAAACGACCGCACTCCCGTCT
The DNA here is from genome assembly GCA_031763025.1 of Macrocystis pyrifera. Taxonomy (NCBI): domain Eukaryota; class Phaeophyceae; order Laminariales; family Laminariaceae; genus Macrocystis; species Macrocystis pyrifera. The sequence continues at coordinate 48,141 of JASSKH010000030.1, forward strand.
GTGCCAAGTCAACGCTCTTGGGGGTACACCGGTAAAAGGAGGTACGGCAAGTGCGTAAGCAGCGTGACGATACCCTCACACCCTCTCGGACGAAGTTTCCATCTGATTATCTCGACAATGGAGAGGGCGAGCAAACGCCGAGCGATGCACCCATACAACCATATCGACGACATTATTAGAGATATCCCCTGACCACTGAGCTACCAGTCAGCGAGCGCGCTAACTGTTAGACTCAGTGCTGTTAGGTGGATCTCTAAAAAAGCAGAATCCAGGGTCCACTGGCTTTCAGGCCTGGACCTCGGATGTAGTCAACGGTTGCAGTCCCTCTAGTCAGCACTGCCCACAACAGGAGGGACTATGGCGCTTCTTCTCTCCCGGAAGCGTATACCATGACTTTCAGGTGTATACGTACGTGTGTATGTCTAATGCAGAGATAGTTCCATCAAAGCCATTATTTTCGTTCTGTGTGCCCCACCACTTTTGAAGTATGTTTTCTCGGATACTTGAGTCCCAGGAGGTGTGATATATATCACTCGCGTGATACGGTATTGTAGTATACCTGGTATGGTATCCCCTCTCCCCTGTTGCGGCGTTATGACTTGCAGTAAGTGTCCCCTCATCATGCCAGGCAGGCGTTATCGCCTGCCCGGATGATAATTCACCCGCCCCTTCGTTCGGCGAGCGAACAATCAACAAATACAACTAGCTACAACTCCCAAGCACCCCTTCCCTCATCATGCCTGGCAGGCATCATCACTTGCTTGGATGAGGATTAAGTCGCCCCTTCGTTCACAGAAGACACCCGGCGAGCACGCAATAAAAAAAAACCAACACGCTATAACTCCCACACATGTGTCAAGCAGTTTGATATCCCCCTCTCCCATGGTTGCGGCGTTTTGATTTTGCGCAAAGTGTCCCCTCATCATACCTGGCAGGCATTTTCGCCTGCCCCGGATGATGACTCACTCGCCCCTTTCAAGACATCCGGCGAGCAAGCAAGCAAGCAAGTACCACATACAACAAGCTATGGTAACTTCCAAGCCCCGGTCAAGCATCGTATGTGAGTGACCTGAGCAGAGCCGGAGGCACACTTGCATACATAGCAGCAGTCGGTCCACACGCGACGTCCTCGGCACCCTGTATGGGTCAAAGTCCTGCTCCTGGCTAGCTTCCATGGCGAAAAAGGAGCCTACACGACTGTGGTGGCTTATGCCATGCATGGCCGTAGTCGTATGACGATAGACCCTCGCATCCCAACAATGCCGGGACGGAGCACGTCGGGTTTTCATCGACCAGGCAGAGACCGTGGAAGATCAGGCACAAAATTACCGACGACAACAAATCTGTGCCCCCGAAAAAACGGACTCCGCGCGAAAACGATGAGCGTCCACCATCACTCTCGCAATGACAATTCCGATGATAACGAGAGTGACACACGTGGTGTTGGATATCGGATATCGGATATCGATATCGGAATCGACTTCGACAAGATAACGACAATCCGAAAAACGAATCGATACCCACGATCTCGATATTTGATTGATCGAGCATTTCGTTCAATATCTGCGTGAAAACCACGGGAATGCTAGGGGATGGAGGGCAAAACGTCTTCGATATATCGATACATCGAAAGTTTCGATACGATATCCCACCCTACATTCACCCTCAATTTTTGTCTGGGAAGCCCGCGTCTACGGGCGGGGCTATCTTGTCGGCGATGGGTGGCTGCTCCTCATCTGTTTCTCCCCCCTCCCCCTCCCTCCCTCCCCCACCCCCACTCATTGAAGCTGTCATCAATATGCAAGAAAGTCGGCCTCACAAGCGGTTCTTAGTAGGATGCAGCTCACCCACACTCGACTCGCCCAGCACCTCATGGCGCTTCGAGCTTGGTGCAAGCAATGTCTGCCTGCGAACATCCTATGTGCTCCGTCCCGGCATTGTAGGGATGCGAGGGTATATGGTCATACGACTATGGCTATGCATCATATCGAGTACACCCCCCCCCCCCCCCCCTCCCTCCCCCCCTGTCCCCTGTGGCAGAGTAAAAGAGACTGGAAACCCAATTTTTACAGGAGAATGTGAGATATACAAGGAGGATGGGGGCGTGTTGCAGGATATGAGGAAAAAATGACGAATATTACCTGGGAGAGTTCAGTACGCTAGATACTAGCGAGAGAACAATCGTTATCCTACAAGATAATAGTCGGCCACAGAAGGTGAAAGATGGGGATACACGTAAGCTAGGGGAACAAATGTATGTAATGCATGCAAAAAACGTAATGAGCGCCAAAAATGTTGCAGGTGTCTTTCGTAGGAGTAGGAACGGCGTTCTGTCTCGAAAAGGATGCGTGGTCGATGTTCTAAATAAATACCAAGGCAAGAAACAAAAGAATACCTCCCCCCCGCGCTTGGTGCAAGCAATGCCTGCCTGGTCGGTGAAAACCCGAAGTGCTCCGTCCCGGCATTGTAGGGATGCGAGGGTCTATGGTCATACCACCACGGCCATGTATGGTAATGAGTACACCCCCCCCCCCCATGCCCCTCAGTGAAGGCTCCTCTTCGGCCAAGAAAGCGAGTCAGGAACCGGACTTTGAGCCGTACAAGGCTTGGTACACGTAAAACCTTGCTTGTCGTCTTTCAGGTTGATGTTCCGGGGTCCGAATCGGGAGAGTCCTAATGAAATCTATCCTCGACGTTTTTCGGAGTACACCAAAAAAAATATGTAAGGTCTTGGGAGTGAATCACTTATAATCACAGATGTCAGAAGACGTATCAAGCAACGCAAAACGCGCGCTGTCAAGGGTGTAGGGCCGAGGGCACCACACTAAAATCTACAGTAGTAGTTTGGTAACAGTCAAGGCATGTCAAGGCAAAGTTGCTGTCTGTCAAGGGGCGAAAATGATGTCTCCTTACATATTCGCCTCTGATAAAACTTCTGGCAAAAAGCGAAAACGAAAAGGAGTACTCGTACGTATTGCAGTATATGTATGTCGACCAGGACGAAGCTCAAAACAAACGTGTGGGTCTCTGATTGCAACACCACCCACCTCGCAAAAAACTCCCGCGCGACAGCGTTTGATCAATTTCAATCTTGCAAGTGGTGGGCCCAGACCCCACTCGACCCCAGCTCTACCCCCAACCCCAACCCTTATTCGGGGGACCCTTGTCCCTAACTTGGGGGTTTCGAGGTCGGCAGGGGCAGTCCGCCGCTTGTTTCGGTGGCATTTTTCGGTGGAGTTTTTTCCCCTGAAAACAATGACCAGCCTGAAGGCTATAGGCTTGGCTTGACCAATCAGACAGCAGTGCTGTTGGAGAAGCTTTTTTTCTAAAGTGGCGTTTTCCATCAGAGGATCTCTCAAAAACCAGGAGAGGGGTTTGTTAGAGAGATTGCGAAACCGAACCGAGAGTAGTCCCACTGCTTGTTGTAAGCAAAATATGTCAGGAGACAGCACTTTCACCCCGTGACAGACAGTAAATTTGCCTTGACATGCCTTGACTGACACCGAACCACTACTACGGGGGACCATAGTAAATAGGACCAAATATCGTTAGTAAAAATAGGTAAATATACAGGTTTTTGTGTGTACCGTAGGTCCTATTAACTATGGACCCCCGTAATACCAGGTACGTTTTGATGTGGAACCCTCGGCCCTACACCCTTGACAGCGCACATTATATCCATGGCTTGACATCATTGGTTGTAAGTGTGAGCATGCGGTGTGTTGGCTCCTACTATTACGGGGGGGGGCAAGTAACTGGAACCTACGGCACACGCAAGAACCTTTGTATTTACTATTCTCACTAACAATATTTGGTCCTATTTACTATGGTCCCCCGTAATATGTTGTTTTTTAAGTCTCAAGAAACGACCTTCGTGGTACAGTCAGTGTTTGCCCGATCGCGTACCACTCTGGCCGGGAATATAAGCACCATTTGGACTCTGATATGAGTATCAAACGGACTGTATATTCCCTGTCAGAGTGAAACGTGGGAAAATTCCACCGGACGGACAAAAAATGATCTACTACTGTACAGCAGTAGTAGATCGTCGATTTCTACTTAGATGATCCAGAGCTCTCAGGGCAGATAAGACCATAGTAAATAGGACCTGCGGTACACACAAAAAACTATATGTTTCCCTATTTTTACTAACAAAATTTGGTCCCATTTACTGTAAGGTCCCCCGTAATACTCCTGTTGTGTACCAGGTAGATTTGTCCCTTTTAGGATTACAACAGTCCCCTTGCGGAGACGAGTGATTAAACTTTCACGTACTTTGTTCCCAGAACGGGGCTGCGGTACTGAAGGTACAATCTGCACGATGAATATAGGGCATGTTTCCTGGGTTGATCTGTATTCTACACATCCTGCGCAACACCAAGTAGCGGCATGTTATTAATAGGATCTACATGATCTATCTGCACATGATATATCTGTAGATGATCTATAGATTGTGATATGTTCGACCTGTGACCTGTGCCAAGGGATTTGCAGCACGGGATGGTGCTGGGAAAACTGGAAGAGCACACGCGAACAGACGATGCTGATGCTACGAAACGTACGTATGTGTAATATATATACCAGGTATTAATATATTAGCTGGCCCGCAGTTGCTGAACCAGACACAGCGTGAAACTGGCAGAACTGGACTGTTTTTGGGCGAATCGATTTGTTGTCCGTGGCTTAGTTGTCCTCTCATCTCCATCAATAGATCAATATACGTCCTTCAGAAAACAAAATTAAAATGATGATAATGATACAAATAATTTCAGTACTATACAAATAATAACAATAACAGCAATGATACAAATGAGAATAATACAACAAACTGACTGATTTTATAAATTTATGGAACACGTCAGCTGTGAGTTCGACTGATTTGTGGAATGCATCGCCCCTCCTCTGCTGCTGCTGCGCCTGCTGCGCCTGCTGCGCCTGCTGCTGCTGCTGCTGCTGCTGCTGCAGTCTCGTTAAATAAGGCTGCTGGCGAACTCACTGAAAAAAGAGGTGGCGCACAGCATCCATCATCCAGAGGTAATTCAGTACACAGCAGTGCGTCTAAGCTTCGTAGTCACACGGCGTACCGTACTGGATACACAGAGCACTGAAGAGCGCAACAGTTGCAGTGCAGTAGTAGTCCAGAATACACCGACGAAGGAACACACCACAGACGAAGACGAACCGAAGACAAAAGCTAATACCTTTCATCGACGCCTGCTCACTGCCGCCCTGCTGTTGCTGCGCTTTCAGATTAGACTACAGTTAATAGTATACTACTCAAACCTTCTCGTTTTAAATCAACGTTTACTTTACTTTGTTTGCTAACTGGTACTTCGTTAGTTTACGGCGGCTGTAATGCCTTATAAAATTATCGTACGGGTGTTAAGATACCGCACCCTCTCCGACGAATTTGGAAGCTGATTTTTCTCGGACGAATTTGGAAGCTGATTTTTCTCGACAACACGGAAGGTGCGAAAGCCGTGCGATGCGTCTGCGGAAAGGTGCCATCGAGATTTTTTCCAGAGCCACCATTTTCGCTGTGCGTTCCGCCCCCCTTGAATTTCGGAGAAGCTAAGCTCGCTTCTCTTCGGAAATTTGCGCCGGGGGGATGTGCTATTTCATCACCCGCGTGTCGTACGTACCTGCACTTTTTACTTCTTGTGATATTTACCGTACGTATATTACAAAATGTTTATTGCATCACAGTCTAGGCCCACGAATGAGAAAGAGCCAAATAATAACACAAAGGCTTACTGTTTGGAGGAGACCTTAAGAAAATTGGGCTGAGAATTCGTGCTCACAGCGGCGAGCGGTAGACTAAACCCTACCAGATATACAATGATCCAAGCTCGAGGTTCCGCGAGGACCGTTTCACAATAAGGTTCTTAAGCCTTTGCTTAGCCTTGCTTAGATTGGCGTTCCTTGTTAACGGGCCCATATGCAATCAAGCAATACAGCACAACTGCAGTACACAATCAATATCTGCGAGTTGATAATATCAGGCTAAGTGTTTTTTTTTATAATTCGAGAATGTACCGCTAGAAGCTTCTGTCCAGGCGAGGAGCACCAGTCTAAATCCTATACCAGGTATAGTATTCTCGACAAAGCTCAACGTGAATCTCCCAAAAGCCTCGGCCGACCAAAGGAGATTCTAAGGTGCTATCGCGTCCTTGTTTCTGAATTCACAGCATATAGCCGCACAACAAGCAAAAGGGGCAACCGCGAGTTACGGCTGGGGTTGGGTTAGGGTCGCACTGACTACTGGTGACGGCATGTGACAGCAACAAACGAACCGACAGCCTCAGAGCACTGCCCGCGTACAGACAGACGGCAGCAGTATCGGGCCTTCCGAAAAAAAAAGCTGAAATCAGAATATGTTACGCTAACATCCCTGTTGTGGCCTAATAATAGCGAGAACGGGGAAGAAACCTCACAATTTCCGATGACGGCGAGAACATTATTTTTCGTGTTTTGTTTTTGTATAGGCCAGATATCTGAGTTAATTCCTTTCGCACTGCAGTCCCGTTCAGGGCAAACGCCAGTCAAACTCTAACTATTACGGTGGTCCATAGTTAATAGGACCTACGGTACACACAAAAAAAACTATATATTGATCTATTTTTTCCACCAAAATTTGGTCCTATTTATTATGGTTCCCCGTAATAGCTTGGCCCGAAAACGGGACGGCCGTCCTAGAAGGGTCAACCAACTAACTCTGTTTTCGTACCAGAGTGCCGATACGCTGTACCGTTTGTTTGCTCTCCCCATCCCGCTTGGATGGCAATCCCAATTCCTATAAAAGCATGGTACCGCTGCTGTAGCAATATTACAGCAGCACTAGTAGTGGTCGATCACACCACACATGAAAAATAAAAAAAAATAATTATAATAATAATACAATAACATTTTTCTGGCAGAGAAGCGTATGAGGGATACTACTGATCCACGGAAGGATGTTCGGTTTACATAGGAAAGGCATCTTCTTTTTTTTTTTTTTTTTTTTTTTTATCATCACACTTTTACTTTCCAGCCTAGCTCGTAGGAGGTTTTACCCTCAGCGATCTTCTGGACAAGCCGTGGTCACAGGTGTCGTCCCTTCTCCCCCCCGGGAAGTGCCTTTATTTTTTTTTTGTCGCGCACAGGGTTCAGCATTCCCACTGCTCGTCGATTTTCATCGAATGTAGCTAACTCACGCTCTCGCGCTTTCCGCTATAATCAATTTTCATCTACGCTATATTGTCGGAAGGCAAGCATGATGACAATAACATTGTTCCCAACACGTGGTGAATAGCTATTAAATACCTGGTAATACAGAAAAGAGCTTCACCAGCATCAAGGTAAATTTAACTAACGACTTGACTACAGATTACCTGGTACGTGAAAATTGCTTCCCTGTGTCGTATCAGTCTACAGGAGCAGCATCATGTAATATCGTACACCTGGGGAATCAGTAGTAATTCCTCTGTGGTGCCGGCTGCTCGCTATAGTGCAGCATCATGTAATATCGTACACCTGGGACACCAGTAGTAATCCCTCTGTAGTGCCTGCTGCTCGCTATAGTGCTAGCGCGTGCCTGTGTTCTTCACACTAAACCGTTCTTTCTAAATACCCCTCGTTAAATCGCTTGGCACAGATGGGATTACTGCAGCCAGTGTGGTAGTGTGCGGAGTAAATAGTGCCGGTTGACGCTACATATAGTGCCGGTATTGTTGCCTGGCGCATACTTACCGGCACTGTTGAGGGATGATTGTGCGGAGTAAATAGTGCCGATTGACGCTACATATAGTGCCGGTATTGTTTCCTGGCGCATATTATACCGGCATTATAGAGGGACCGGCACTACTGACTGTGATATCGATTCGAGGCGAGTCGACAAGGAGAGAGTGCTGAACCCTTGTCGCGAAAGAGATGAAAGGCGCGTAGCCAGAGTGAGCGGGGGGGGGATAAGAGCCTCCTGTATACGTCACCCCGGATCTCAGTTACAATTATATCGATAGGAAGAGGAGAAGAAAGAGCACGGCGAAGACTGAAGATAACACCTGGTTTTATAAATGGAACGAGCACAAATAAAAAAACAAGTGCCTAGTCTACTACAGTAGTAGACTACATCATTCGCTGCGAGTATTTTACTATATTCGAATACTATTAATACCTGGAACTATTATTATTATTATATGGATATCAAAAGGAGGGTTCCAAGCACGCCACAGCAAGTCTATACGATTACAATTGTTCTTATATCTCGATTTTGTAGGGCGCGTTGATCTTACTCCCGGAACAAGAGCGAAATAACGCTTTTATATACTCGTACTGCAGTACGCGGTTGTACAGAAACCTAAATCTTGCTCTAATTCCAAGTGTTTTGCTCCCACGATCGGGGTGCGTAGAGTGCAGCCCCAGAGGTGTTGAAAGTCGAGCAAAACACGATCGATCCTTCATCACCAAGCCAAGGGTGGCAGCAGGCGTATGATATACCTGGTATACGACTGATTGGGTCTAAGTGAGTTGAAAGTTGGGAGAGGGGGTGAGTTCGGACACGCCCTCGAGCACACTCGCTGAGCAGGACAGCAACTATAGTTGTGATATATATATATATATATATACAACTCGTACGTACCCAAGTTGAAAGTTGTGGGGATGAGTGAGTTTCGACGCCCCTGAGCACACTTACTCGCCTTGCAGGACATGATGATGATCATCATCATCATGTTGTTGGCAGACCGCACTGATACAACACCAACGCCCTACAATTATTATTAGGCTTGCCATCCGACAATGTGCAGCGTGAGCTTCACCGTTGATCAATCAAAACATTCCTGGAAGAAGAAATCCCCCGATACAACGGAAACCTATGCACAAGGTCTATCTATCTTCTCTGTCTACTTCCTTTTATGCTTATCTACGATACCCTATGTGTTGCCTTTGCTCCCTCCTACATTATTGTGTTCGGACTCGCCGTTTAGACGTGCGCTTCGATAGAGGTTGCAACTATTACGGGGGACTTTATAGTAAATAGGACCAAATATTATTATTATTATTATTGTTATTATTATTATGCTTGCCTTCTGACAAAATAGCGTAGATGCCGTCCCTATATCCTATATAAACCATTTTTTTTTTTTTTTTTTTAATCATCACTTTTACTTTCCAGCCCACTCGTACGAGGTTTTACCCTCGACGATCTTCTGGACAAGCCGTGGTCACAGGTGTCGTCCCTTCTCCCCCCCGGTACGTGCCTTCAGTTTTTATCGCGCATAGGGTTCAGCATTCCCACTGCTCGTCGATTTTCATCGAATGTAGCCAACTCACGCTTTCGCGCTTTCCGCTAGCCAGGGTATCAATTTTTTATGCAAGAAAAAGTCCCTATGAGCATGCACTCGGTGAGACTCGAACTCACGAAATTGATCTTGACAGGCTCGCGGACCACCTACCAAGCTACCGGGGACGCCGATGTATCCTTCCTTAAATCAGCAGTATCCCTCATACACTTCTCTGCCTTTCGTTTCAAATTCCCATTCCCCACTGTTATCAATAGAAAAAAAACACGTTCGTTCGTAGATGTATAAGCTCTTGCGTATACCGTAGGTCCTACCTGGTATTTAGGTATTTACTATGGTCCCCCGTAGTAGGCGCACCCCGTTTTAGCTTCAAATTTCTGACTGATGGAGCTCTCAACTGGATCAGGGATCTGGGATATATATAGTACCAGGTATATTATTATTAGGCTTGCCATCCGACGATGTGCAGCATGAGTTTCACCGTTGATCAATCAAAACATTCCTGAAAGAAGAAATACCCGGATACAAAGGAACCCTACGCACAACGTCTATCTTTTATGTCTACGTCCTATTATGCCACATCTGCGATACTACTATGTGTTGTCTTTACTCCTTCCTACATCTTACTATGTACTCGCTACTTTCTATTCTTAAATCCTAAGCCGCATCCAAGCTCCATCCCCACGCCATCGGTGTGGGTCTGTCATCTCACCCCCCTCTGCTCCTTCTCGATTCCTGTCGACTCCTAAACTGGGGTCTCAATCACGATACCCGCCTCGAAATGGCGACCTGTGCAGTCACCGAGACGATTTGGAGTAGGCGTTTCTTCACCAATCCTTTCCTTCCCATCGACCCACCATCCTATCCAATACAGTGGGTACCCCGATTTAAGAGCTCCCAAGACAAGAGCATTCGGGTTAGGACCGCAGTCCCGTTTGGGGACAAACTACTTATAATTAGAGTGCTTTGTCCCCAAAACGGGACTGCAGTCCTGAAAGGGGATAAGAGCGATACTATCGGCATATCCCGCCTATACTGAAATCTATATATTGCCCACTACAGATAAGGGCGTTGTGTAGTTAAGAGCGCCTGTTTTTTGGCTCAAGATTGTCACGAGGCGCTCCCTTCTGTTAATACTACTGCGTATTATTTATAGGGATGACACCTAACACAACAGCAGTTAGTATTGTCTGCTACTATGTATATTAGTAGTCGGTGCTGCATCACATAGGGTTACCTGGTACAATGCAGCTCGTACTATTAATACTACCGTGTACGTATGCAGTCCCGCTTTGAGGACAAATTACATACAATCTGACTTTTTGGTCCCGAAAACGGGACTAAAGCTCCTGCAAGGGTTTAGGGTCGATCTTAACGAGGATTGTTTCTCGGTTTTTTTCGTTATTTTTCGGTTTCTTCCCATAGGAAAATACCGACATTTCGGGCAAATACAAAACTGAAAAACACTCCTCGTTGAGATCGACCCTTACTCGGGGTACCCACTGCTGCTGTACTATATTTTGTTGCTACGATATGTTTCGATAGACCTCGTAGGCCATGGGGTTGATCATCGGTTTAGGAGCATTTTAGGACTGCAGTCCCGTTTCGGGGGGACAACTACGTAGAACTTGCGGGATTTGTCCCCAAAAACGGGACTGCAGTCCTGAACGGGTCTTAAGCGTACACTTTTCTTGAACCATTTCGGAAATTCACTGCTGTGTACAACGTACAACACAAACCTGAACCAAACCATGAGTCTAACTCGAAGTGTTTCGTCCGCCACACAGTCCAATACGGGTTACAAAGCATGCAGTATTTGGGTGGGGTATGTCGTGAAGCTTTTCAAGCGAGAAAGAGGAGCCTCAGAAATGTTTTTAACAGGTAGGTGCACCAACCTATATGTATAAAAAATGCAACGAATTTCGAGACTGATGTCTGTCTTATTTGTTCGAGCCTGGCCTTTCGTCCGCCCGGGTATTTTTTCAGAAAGAACTCCATCTAAAACACGCTGAGGAGCTTGCGCGACCTCCCCTGCGAACCTCGAGGCCCCCAAAGGGATGGTAGGGATGAGTGGTGTGAGGGTTAGCGTTAGGCCTCTGGGGTCGGGTTGGTCTGTCCCGACGTAACAAGATTGAAATTGACCACAAACATCCGTGACGAAATTTATCTTGCATCGCCGTCCTGCATTCAGGGTGCGTCCTCGTGTTCGGGGTTGCTTAGTGTGGTGCGGACGTATTAAATTACAGACCCGACTTAGGAGCGGTTTGGGGGGAAACGTTTTTTTTTGTGTGTACCCAAGACTGTGTGGGCGTTAATATTAGTACCGGTTGCTTTCGTAATAATGTGTAAACATTTCTTTTATTTACGGCCAGAGTGGTAGGTACACAAAAAACAACGTGGCCAAGTGTATCGTATCAAGTCGTTTCGAACGAATGCGCTCGTAGACCGAGGTGCGTGCTATTAATATGTTGTACCTTGTCAATATACCAGCAGGGTAAAATAGCCATACAAATATACCTGGTACCTGGTATATTGTACCTGTTTCTTTTTGCGTGCGTCCTTTTATAGCAGAAAACGAAACCAAACACCATTAATATTACTACTAACTGCTGTGATTAACAAAACATCGCCCAGAAAACGAGCGATGAACTTTCGAGGAGGTGCCGCTTGTGGGACCACAAAAAAAAAAATGCGAGTATCGATCAATGTCTTCCTCCCGCAAAACCCACACCACGTACTATTACTGGTACCGTAAAACTGCTGTATATAATCCCAGAGATACCTGATACCTGGGTACTTGTAGTATATATAGTATTAATATAATTACTATTACTATTAATATTTAATAAATCATACTATTAATATTAATATAATATGCTGCTGTCCGTGTATGTATATATTATACAGATCCCACACAAATGTATATATGTAAGAGTGTTCTGTCTTCACATTTAACCGTTCTTTCTACCCAACCAACTACACCAGTACCAGTACACCCAGTGTCCGTCCTATATGCGGTGTATAATATACTGGTATTAAAGCGGCATTATAAGCAAACGCACACATGGAGAAAGAACACATGTTGTGGACTGCTGTGGACACACACCCCATCCATGACAGATGACAGATGACGCAGACTCCAACAGTAAACGAGTACTCTGCTGCTATGCGGCCATGACCCGAAGTACTGCAGCAGCAAACTAAAAGTACCACAGACCACACACACGCGTCTTCGCCTGTTGCGATGTCGTCATCGCCGCCGTCTCTTCCCGCGCCCCAAGGTTGATCTTTTTGTTGGCGATCCTTCACGCAATTTTTTACTACTTGTGCCTACTGCGTACTATTATATTACACCGGTACGGCGGTCATACTTCGTAAGTGTTTTCAACACTACTAATATTTGCTGCTGCTGCTGCTGCTGCTGCTTGCTGCTGCTGTTGTTGTCACCCACCACAGCAGGAGCAGTAGCAGGAGATTACTCGTACTACTATTAATACTGTACTGTTGTCAGTACTACAGTACGAGTATTGTAACAGCAGTAGCGGTGTACCAGGTACGTAATAAGTACTGCGAGGAGCATCTGATTCAGCAGTAGCAGAAGCAATATCAGCAACAACAGCTTTACTGCTTTACGTGCGTACTGGCCTGCCATATAATTTAATACTTGCTGCTGCTGCTGCTGCTGTTGTTGTTGACACCAGAACCGTACCGTGTGTTTCATTTCGAACGCACGAACGACAATAGTTGATTGAAAATGACCGACTGCTGTGTGTAAGCTGCAGCTGTACCATACATCACATACGAGTACATTACACACAACTAACTTGCAAATACTGGAAACATGTCGAAATACTGGTCTTGGTGACATGCTCTGTCTGTCGCTTTACGATGTACCTGGCATTCAAGTGTACTAGTTGGTACATGTTTTGGCGACTTCACTTCTCTCCTCTGTCTGATATTTCTTGCTGCGCGGATTGTTTTTCAGGCAACTTTCAAGGGGTACCAGGTATCGTACTGGTACTATGTACCAGGCACTGGTAAGCAAACAACCCCGGGATCTCTTTTAGGGAATTGCATGTTGCACGCATGGGAGCGAGAGAGCGAAGCGTGTTGGCCGCAAGGTGAGCCGGTTCCTCTGCGACCAACCGTGATCGCTAATTACCACAGCAGCAGTGGAATTACTCTCTCTGGCCACAGGTACAGCGGGCGCCGGCCGAGCCCGCAGCTCTCGTCTTCTCTTCCGAGATGGGTGTGGATCGGTCGTGTCCAACGAACGTACGGGTCAGCTACAGAGGAGAGAGTCAGTACGAGGTACTGGTACAAGTTAATCTACAACAACTGGTGCTGTGCTTGTTGTGTCGTACCCTGGTGTTACCCACTCGTGGAATATACGAGTACTACTGGTATCTGGTTATATGTTCGCGGTGATAAGAAGCAATACGTACCTGTACGAATATGATACGTGTTCCCACTCTGCAGTGCCGTAGTTTATGTACGATTTTTAATGTCGTAATCGGAGTATGTAACCAACAACAGCAGGAAAACATTTTTTTTTGCGATACGAAATCAACGTGAAAAAAAATATATTTTGCTGCTGCTTTTGTTGCAGTGTAGTATTACTTGTACAATAAGTACTAGTACAATGTCTTGTCGTACCTGTACTTGTACGAGCTTTTTTTATTTTTTCATCCCATTTGTCATCTTTGCCCTTCTTTGCTCTCTCCTTCCTATTAATAGTCGTAACTCAGCCCCGGGGTCACACAGACTACAGTATAATAGGCTCTTCTCCCTCCTCCCCACTACGTGATTCGTGCTTTGCACTCTTAACACGAGAAGACGTCGGCCCTTTCTTGCCTCGTCGGCTCGCGTCGAATTGCGCCAGTGTATACGTGGCTAGTACGGAGGCCAATAATAGTAAATAGCACATACGGTGCACACAAAAACCTATATATTTCCCTATTTTTTACTCACAATATTTGGTCCCATTTACTATGGTCCACCGTATAGCTGCATGTACCTGTAGTATTATAATTAATACTCGTAGTAGTGCTGTAGTTTTGACTGTCACCTGGTACGTACGCAGTAATTTAAATCAGTAAATTAGTGTGCGCTCCACAACATGCATTATTACACGGTTCCTGACCCTATACAAGTACTCAATCAACACTATTATTAATTAATACCGGTAGCAGGTAGGTACTATTCCAGTAGTACAAACTAAAGGTATGCGAATCATATATATAATCATCAGTAGACATAAAAACTTGAAAGAAAATACACTGCTGCTCCGTTCTCCGTAGGTACTGGTAATAATACTCGTAAAGACAACCCATATTATACTGGAAACTATTAACAAGAGCACAACAAAAGTTCAAGCGCGCAAAGCTCAAGCACAGGCACGCAGCAGGACGAACAATCGAAATTTCATACCAGGTACCTACCTGGTACCTGGCAATAATGAATAACGCAACAACAAGGGAAACAAAGAAAAACACAACTAAAATGCACAGAAATCTCGTCGTTGCACGGAGCAGCAGCAGCAGCAGCAGCGCAGCAGCAACAACTCTCGCACGACGACCACAGCTAGCTACTCTACTACAGAGACCAATAATAGTACGGCTCGGCGTGAATAATATGATGAAAAAGCATCTCTCTCTTCTCACTAGTAAGATGCGTTGGCGTGGTACATGAAGGGCACATCCCCAGGAGTGATGCCCTCGCTCAGGATGACGGAATGGGACCAGTTCGAAGCAGCGTCGTGAGAGTATCCCAAGCTCGTGCCATTTTCGTCGAACGCTTCCTGAACCACCGAGCTGACGTCGTCCCCCTCAAGCAGCTCCCTCGCGCCATTCCGTTTTCGCTCTCCTCCTCCTCGTACTCCTCCTGCTCCTCTCCCTCCTCCTATCGACGGTGGTCCATAAGCATCGCCCCTCGCGACGAGCGTCCCGGCCAAAGCTAGCAGCTTTGCTCGCAGGGCAACGTGCATTGTTGCGGCGCGCACAGAATCACGAGAAAAACGGAAACGGTGCTTTGCTGGAGATGATTTGGTCAGGTCTGTTGGTTTTTTCTAGGTCCGCCTGAAACCCTGAAAGATCTGTTCCGTCGCTCCTGTCGCCTCCTACACTCCGGAGGAATGCATGCGCCCTCTCCAGCTCACGCGCTCCAAGCAGCTTGGGAAGCTATCAGCGTTGCCCCTTCTCCTCTACCGCAAGCCATGAACTGGTGGGGTTCATCTGCACACGCGGAACAAGAAAAGGATGGGCAAGGATCATATGCAGCCCATTATTGTTCCATGATTATGGTTATGGTATTTTATCAAATTTCCATGATTCCATGATTAGAACTATTTTGTGGTGGAGGTTCTGGTGGAGGGTGTTTTCTGCTGCATGGACTGGACCGGTGCTGCTGCATTTTCCGCTGTAAGTATAAGTACAGATATGCACCTCTCTGCGCAGAGTTGGCTGTATACTCGTGCGATACCTGTACTACCTGATGCGAAGCTCGCTGTCCGCGGTCGGCTCGCAAAGCGTCGCAGCAACTACCTATACCTGGCACACACGTTTTCGTCCTCGTAGAAAAAAAGTTGATGGTTGCGGCGGAGCCGAGTTCGGTCGTACTCCGATTATTTTTTCGAAGATTTTTGACCAGATTCTTTCATGTATCATCAGTTATTATGTGATACGAGTATCAACATATAATTATTCACTATGTAATTCATCTGCCATACCTACCGCTGTTGTAGTATGCTGGTTAGTTACTGGTACAGCAGTATAATATAATAATAGTGATGCGTTGAAGAAATTAATACGTTCGTAGCTTTTTTTTATACAATACTTTCACTTCCCGGCCCAACTCGTAGGAGGTCTACTCTGGACAAGCCGTGGTCACAGGTGTCGTCCCTTCTTCCCCCCGGTACGTGCCTTTATTTTTTTGTCGCGCATAGGGTTCAGCATCCCCACTGCTCGTCGATTTTCATCGAATGTAGCTACCTCACGCTCTCGCGCTTTCCGCTTATTATTATCATTTTTTTTTTTTATGCAAGAAAAAGTCCCTACGAGCATGCACTGGGTGAGACTTGAACCAAAGAAGAAATTGATTTTGATAGGCACGCGGACCACCTGACCAAGCCACCGGGGACGTCGGCTTCTATTAAAATAGCTGGGTTGTAAATGAAGAGGGCTGTGGAGGTTGGTTGGGTGTGGGTGCGGACGGGTTGTTATTAAATAATTTCGCAAAAGAGAGATGAATATCATTTTATTTTTATTTTATTTTTTTCATCACTTTTACTTTCCAGCCCACTCGTAGGAGGTTTCACCCCCTCGACGATCTTGTGGACAAGCCGTGGTCACAGGTGTCGTCCATGGATAGAAAGGACTTTGTGGAGATCTAAAACATATAAATACATTTATTTGACTTGTTATTACTTAGGGCGCATCTTTTTTTTTTTCTTCTTTTTTTTTTTATCATCACTTTTACTTTCCAGCCCACTCGTAGGAGGTTTTACCCTCGACGATCTTCTGGACAAGCCGTGGTCACAGGTGTCGTCCCTTCTCCCCCCCGGTACGTGCCTTTATTTTTTTATCGCGCATAGGGTTCAGCATTCCCACTGCTCGTCGATTATCATCGAATGTACAGCTAACTCACGCTCTCGCGCTTTCCGCTAATCAATTTTATGCAAGAAAAAGTCCCTATGAGCATGCACTCGGTGAGACTCGAACTCACGAAATTGATCTTGATAGGCTCGCGGACCACCTACCAAGCCACCGGGGACGCCGGTGGTATCTTAACGGGGAACACTAAATTTCGTTTAATCAGATGCAAATTAAACTAGAAAAAAAAAATCAAGTCAAATGGAAAGAACCGAAAGTCCTCGATAAGATGGGCCCTTACTGTCACCGCCTGTCTGTGGAGTACGATTTTTTTTCTCTTTCTTCCCCCCCCCCCTCTCTCTTCCTTCTTGCTTTTTGCTTTGTCTCTTCCTTTGTTTCCTTTCCCCTCACCGCTGTCCTCTTGCCGGTACCTTCCTCTCTCCTTCGTGTTTTGCTCCATCCGTGCAGCAGGTATCTGTACTTTCTGAGTGTGCGTATGCTTTCCGTTTCGTGGCAGCCTTTCTGATCTCCTTGTGCATCATGTGTATTTATAATGATTTGCATTTTGTTTCATTTCAAAAACTTGTCTTTTTGTTCCTATTTTTTGGTCTTGATTGTGTAGTGTTGTTGTGTTCTCGTACCCGGTACGCTGGCATTTCACTCGGTTGACCCATGAATTTGCGATCATTTTTGTTGGTCTTCTGCCTCACAGGTCTGTGAACACAGAAAATATTACTAATAGGGTATGATCTAGAGATCTAGGATAAGGAATCAGGACGGACTCTGGGCATATACATATACTGATGAAGCTGGGAAGAAAGACATTAATGCAAGACAACACGCATACTTATCCACCGGTACCTTCCTATGGTACACGCCTGATATGTTATAATACCTGGTTCTAACACGGAATACATACCTGGTATATATTTAGTCCAACTATTAATAGATCATGTACACAGCAGTATTTGGTTTCGTTTTTTAGCATTGGGCGTTGTTTTTCTGAGAGCCCAGTGCTGCTGTGAGGTTGCGCGTTTTGCGCGGTATGGGAACTATTTTGGTATTTACCAGTATGCCTGGATGAAGGCTGGTTACCGGATAACAAAACGGACAGAATGGGGCAGGCCCGGCTACTGTAATGCAGGTCGAGCTAGGCGCGTGCAGTTACTCACAGAGTTTGATGTCTTATCTGGATGATTCCCACTTTCCTGCCTCTCAGAGAGTTCTGAGAGCAGGGGGGGGTTGTATACATTATGATTTGTTTGGCGCGTTTCATCAGAAACACGACTCGTTGACAGCAGTAGAGGGGAAACGGGATCATGAATATCATGACACAAGCCCACCTTGAAGGGCTGTATGTACAAAATCCATCCAGAACTGAGAAATGGATGGAAGATACGCGGTGCTTTACAACCCACCCCCACACCTCTATAACTTGCGAGGCGAAAGCCGGTTATTAAGTCAACAAAAACCTACATCCTACGCTAGGGAGCAGGTTTGTCCCGAATGAGACGCCAGGAATCGAAAGATAGCCGGCATGCAACGTGGCAAGAAAAAGGTCGTGAATGTGTGAATGGAGTGTATAACCAGAACTTGGGTGGGAGTGGTGGGGGGCGGGTGGAGGGGGGGTATTTGTTGTTCTCTCGTCATCAATAACAACAGTGAACAGCAGTAACTTTTTGGTTCATCCCACAGCATGCTGCAGGAGCAGCATAATTTCGGAGGAAGATGCAGCAAGGAGTCTGGCAGTCGTACGTATAAATAAAGGGTTATGCGGCTGACGCCGCCCGCTCGTTGTATAGCGAACCCAAAATCTCCGCTTGGTATTGGCTGCCAGTGGGCATTGGAAGGAAACCTACTTTCTGCGGTGGTGTTCTGTTTTGGAGGGCAATGATGGAAAGCAGAGAGACCTCACCTTGAGGACATCCTTTGTAATATTTTGTAGACATGACCACCACGCCTAATTTATCTAACGCTACTGCTAAAAGCAGTGGGCAGGGGGGAAAGATATGTCTACTACTAAAATACTTATAGCCGTGGTATTAATAGTATAAGCCGTTGTAGTTGTAGTATTAATAGTTTGTAGTATATACTTATCCTGGACGCTGGGTGTACGAATATTATTGTTGTTATTACAGCAGTAGGTTGTATACATGTATGATATGTGTGTGCTGGACGAACACCGATGGGTAGAAATGTTAAAAAAAGTTGCATGACGACAAAATGCACCCTATTATACGAGCTGGTTCCAGCAAGAAGCACAACATTTCACCTTCAGGCAAAATACGTCGAAGCTTTCGATACCGAACATAACATCCACATGACAGCATGGACAAGGGGAACACATCGGTGAAAAGATTTTTGCCGTACGAGTTGTAGTACGAGAGATATTAGACATCTCCGGTAATCCTTGGAAAGACAATGTTTTCATACCTGGTAGGGAATAACACCTTTCTATATTAAAATCAGTACAATACGTTTTCAAGCCGTATAGGTGGAGTGATGACCGAGTTAGGGTAAGGGTAAGGGACTCAGATGTATCTGGCAGCTGGGCAGCTGTGCTTCGCTTCTTCTGATTGAGATCTTTATTGACGGCGAGAGCTCAGGAGGTGCTCTGGTAGAGAAGTGAGAGGTAGGGAGGAAGGGACTCGACGCCGAGATATACTCGTCCTACCCCACGCCACAAGCTCTCCTAAATTCCTCTTATCATCTGATGTGCGCCTACAGAAGAACTTTCCCATGGCTACCGATCGCTGTTCTGCTAATATTAGAACTTCTCGCTTTATGGTCCTATCTCCGTTAAGGAATATTGCTCTCGTCGAACGGGTTATCCGCCCTAGAGAAATTCCTATAAGAACGTTACTACTCTCGACTAAAGGAATATCCGTCGGGTTAATCCATTCTTTAGATTATTCTGGTATTCCTGAGATTACAAAACTGCAGACTATATTATCCATATCTGTAACCCATGAGTACTTCACTCATATCACATTAGCCCACCCTGAAAAGTCGTATATGCAGAGCACAATACGGTCGAAGGGTGATGGCAACGTTCATCCCAAATGACCAGGAGAAGGTGGTCGAAGATGCGACTATTCGAAACAAAAGAAATGAGGCTATGGATTCTCCCAAACCTCGTAACACGACCCAAACACTACGATGGGGTGTTCACTGAGAACAACCACTGGAGGGAGACCAAAGGATAGGAAGACAGAACTCGAAGCCGAGGCGCAGGAGAAAGCAAAAGCGCAAACAAATAAAGACGAAAGAAAACGGAGACAAAACGACGCCAGATGTGAAGTGATGACGAGTTAGGGTAAGGGTAAGGGGCGCAGGTGTATCTGGCAGCGGGGAAGCAGTGCTTCGCTTTTTGTGATTTAGATTTTTATTTTTTTTAATGGCGAGGGCTCAGGAGGTGCTCTGGTAGAGAAGTGAGAGGTAGGGGGGAAGGGACTCGACGCCCAGATATACTCGTCCCACCCCATGCCACAAGCTCTCCTAAACTCCTCTTACCTGATGTACTCCTACAGAACTTTCCTATGACTACCGATCGTTCTTCTGCTGATATAAGAACTTCTCACTTTATTGTCGTATATCTCCGTTAAGGAATATTACTCTCGTCTAACGGGCTATCCGCCCTAGAGAACATTCCTAAAAAACGTTACTCTCGACTAATGGAATATCCATCGGGTTAACCCATTCTTCTTTAGATTATTATCGTATTCCTGAGGCTACAAAACTACAGACTATATCATCCATATCTATAACCCATGAGTACTTCACTCATGTAACCTATATCGGCAACACGGCGAGTAATCGTACACTAAACGTCTTGACATGATCGCAGCAACATGGGAAAGACGTCCATGTCACTTTTTTGTTTCCGCGAGCCTACGAGGCTGTGATACGAAACGCCTACCAAGCAAAGTACTAGAATAATATATATAGAAAAAACGGAACCTTGAAGGGAGAAATTACCCTTTTTTTTTCCAGAACCATGGTTTTGAGAGTTGAAAACCAAAAATTGGCATGGTTATTCTTCATGGTAATACAAAACAACGTGAGGCCTGACGTTTCCGAATTTTGTTTTGCTTTCGTGCTTCAAAGCTGCCGAAAAATCCCGAAATGTCGTAAATTGAACCTCGAGACCGAAAAAGACAAGAACAGAAAAGGCCAGTCCTTAGGTTTTTCTGCTTTTGTCACGAAGAGCAACCAACCGTGCCAAATTTTACCACTCTCGAAAACAATGGTGCAAAGTTCCGAACCCGAAATATTTCACCTACCTGTCGCTGGAACCAGAGCTCGTACGTTACGGATATATATGAAGAAATAATAAAATACGATACAGCAGTACCTGGTACACACAAGCGGTATATTGATACGTACTACGTGGCGCCAGACGATTCACTTGAAACGTGCTGTGATACATACGCTAGACACATGCCCTGTGGAGCCACAAAACGATTGTGAGTTGCAGGGATTGATTGATCTCAGCTCAAAAGTAACTGAGAAATGAAGGGCTGAATGATACGTAGGCGTTAATAGAAAGGGTACAGCGATCGTCAGGGGGTCAGAGAATAGGCTAGGAACGTGCTGTGAAAATTCTCTGGGAGAAAAATGAGAATGATACGTAGGCGAAATACTGAAGGACGTTCAGGGCGTGTCTTAACCCAACCCCCAGAGAGCATTGGAGCTAACCGAATGGAATATTATTTGCCGCGTGAATTGGTGCTGATTGGTTGTGGGAAACGAATAGATTCAGTGCAGCCCTAGAAAAAACAGTGATGGCTATTCCGGCGTTTCCGGAATTCGCCGGAATTGTATCCAGCCGGACGGATTTTTTTTTCCCCGCGGAAATATGGAAATCTCAAGGGGGTCCGCGGTATATGTAGACCCCCCTACCTGAGGGGGGGGCGCATTCAAAGAACAGCAGCAGCATAGGAAATCGAAAAGAACACAGCAGCACGCTGACAAGCCACATCATCAGCATTCCCTCGCCTCATATACGAAGTATATATCAAATCACATGGCACCATACATCAATAATACAATCCGGCGCCACAGGTAGCGGTGGTGACTTACGTTCGGAATATTGAAAATGGCTGGGCGGCATGTACACACATACACACAACGGTCGACGATACAACGTTGGGGGCTTTGTTGGGCTTCATTTATTTGCGCTTTTCCGGAGGCTGTCATGAGGATACAGAAGAAAAAACACCCCTAATAACTGAGATATACTGAATCTGAGGGCCCCCCTCGATGTTCCGGGGCCCCCTGTCTGCCGGAATTGCCGGCCGGAACTGGAATTGCCCCGAACACGGAATTCCACGGCCGGAACTAGGTTAAATCGCCGGAATTGCCATCACTGAGAAAAACAGTGTATCTATGACAGGAAGAGGAAGAAGTGTTGCACCCCTTTTTCTTGTTTGGAGGACCGAACGGCCTGACCGAACGGGAACAATATTTCGATGCAGATGGACACCACCGAAGATGGATGTCGACACCAATTTGCCGTGGCATGTGCAGAAGATACCATTCGTACTGATTCGGCTGGCGAGGCCCAGGATTCTGCATGGACCAAACACCGACACGTTTTTTTAGATAGGAACGGAACGAGCGACCACGAACAGCCTCGTTCCTTTCCGTTCGTTGCCGTGCTCCTTGCATGCCCTCAGTAATCGTGAGCTGAGTTCACCGATTTGCAGATATTAGTAACATGTCAGGAATATTCCCTCTGTATATGCTTGTACGTACAACAGGTATATACTGCGACTATAAATAGCCTAAAAGAAACATAAAAAAGCCTAAAAGAAACGTGGAGAGGGTGGGGGGACGGAGGGTGATATAGATGTAGCCCCGCGGTCTATGGTGCCCAGCCAGCTCCATGACGATGCTGGGGTTCAATTTCCGGGTTGCGACGCTTTTTATTTTTTTGCAGGGGGTGGGGGGACGGAGGGTGATATAGATATGTGAAGCGGTGGCCGCTCTAGGGTAGTGGTAAGGGACGCAGGTGGTTCTGGCAGCTGGAAAGCAGTGCTTCGCTTCTTCTTATTTAGATCTTCTTATTGATGGCGAGAGCTGAGGAGGTGCTCTAGTAGAGAGGTGAGAGGTAGGGGGGCGGGACTCGACGCCCAGATATACTCGTCCCACCCCACGCCACAAGCTCTCCTAAATTCCTCTTATCTCATGTACGCCTACAGAACTTTCCTATGGCTACCGATCGTTCTTCTGCTAATATAAGAACTTCTCACTTCGTGGTCCTATCTGCGTTGAGGAACATTACTCTCGTCTAACGGGTTATCCGCCCTAGGGAACATTCCTAAGAGAACGTTACTCTCAACTAACGGATATCTATAGCCCATGAATACTCCACCCATATCACATTAGCCCACCCTGTATAGTCGTATATGCAGACCACAGGATGGTCGGATAGCTCCGCGGTCTATGGTGCCCAGCCAGCACCATGACGATGCTGGGGCAATTCCCGGGTTGCGACGCTTTCATATTGTTTTGCATTCAACGATTTCTGACCGTTCGACGATTTCTGATTGTTTACGGCACGCGCTCCGCGCTCCCGGCCTCCGGCGGCTCCTGTTGATCGCTACTTATATTTCTGCACCTTGTGGGTGTGAGCAGGGTGCCAAATGGGATCGCATCCGGGCCAGCACCATGACGATGCTGGGGTTCAATTCCCGGGTTGCGACGCTTTTATTTTTTTGCATTCAACGATTTTTGACCGTTCGACGATTTCTGACCGTTTACGGTCAGCCTCCGGTGGCTTCTGCGGAGGGCTACTTATATTTCTGCACCTTGTGGATCAGGTCTGGGTGGGATCAGGAGGGCCAAGCAGGGGCCTGTTTCGTTTTCCCGCTTTGCATGGAGAATATCCCCAGAAACTTATTTCTCTACAATTTGGAGAACTCTACTGGCGATCGTCAGTTGGTCAGAGAATAGTCTTGGAAGGTGCCGCGAATGAACCGTCCGAACAAATATCGTACGTAGCACGTTTCAGGACGAATCACATTAATAATAGCTTGTTTACAATATGAATAAGGTGTCAGGATGTCAGGATGTAGAGCAGTGTGATGGATATACTTACCATACCGTCGTATGAGTATGATATATATACCCATACTAGTAATAGTACCAAGTTGGGATATTTCGAAGTATCTAAGGTTCTGCTTGGGGATGTGGTTGACTTGAAATCCCGGAGGTGTCGTAAGTTGAAAGGGGGGAACATCATCAAGCTTTCATATTTATACGTTGTTGTTGTTGTTGTTGTTGCTGTTGGTGGTGTTGTTGTTGTTGTTGTGGTGTTGTTGTTGTTGTTGTTTTCTTCAATTAACCGTTCTTTCTAACCGTCGACATCCAGCACAACTAGTGTCCATGCCGATTCTTCAATACTATTCTTCAATACTATTAATAGAAGAGATACAAGTTATGTGGTCACAAAGCTACGCCAAAGAGACACTACGTTGCCACGTATGCAGTAACTGGTAAGCACAGCAGTAGTGGGCAATGCAATGAATGCCATGTCATCATACTGGATACGACAGGCACGACATACAACATTCCATGAAATAGAGAAACGAAACTAAACAAAGAAAAAAAACAAAAACAAAAAAGACAAATCGAGAGAGAAAAAGAAACAAGAAAAAATATGCCGGTATAATAAACAAACCGTCGTGCCCCCCCTGCAGGGGATGTGGCAGACACTTGAAAAGAACGAGCTGGAAATAAAAAGAAAAAGAAAAAAAACATGACTATTACTCGTCGTAAACAGAGTGAGACTACGTACCCAAGGGAAATAACACGCAAACCGAAGCACAAAGCATCCTCCGGGTACCGGCAGCAGTTCATGGTACGAGTAGCACAGCCAGGGTCTCCCTGCTGGTCCGCCTGGTACCTTGCTACCCTGTCTGCCACCTTCGTCCAGCGTTCGTCAACTATGCCCGGCCCCTCGGCGTCAGACAATACGAAACAAGCAAAGCAGGCTCGTCATCCACCCACGCCACACGACTCCTTCAATAAGGCTTATTATCAATGGAAGAAAGGAAGAGAAAGAAAAAAATGAAAATCACAGAGGATCAGCGCACGAAAAAAAACAAAAAAAATAACTTTTTTTTTCCAAACCAAACAAACACATATACAAAAGGAAGACAAAGGAAGACAACGTTCGAACCAGCTGCACCAGTTGGTGGCACGAGTAGTAGGTATGTTCTACTTTCAAGTCTGCCCGGTACCTTGCTACCCTGTCTGCCATCTCCTTCCTACTTTCGTCCACTGCAGTTTCCCTTCTACTCCTGTTCCCACCCCTCTCCGCGTTCCCTTGGTCGGGTTTTCTGCCACTTCTCCTGTTGCCCCCCCTCCTCCCGTTCCCTTGGACACCACCCACGGCAGATGCGCGGCGCCGCCTATACTCAGCTCAGTCTCAGCCTCGTGCCATCTCACCATGAACCGTCGGCTGCTTCGAGGATCCCCCGGTACCACTTCCCCGCCTCTTTGGCAGCAGTGGACCACAGCGCGGTCTCAACTCCAAACACCAAGGGGGCAAGTTCCGTTGACCCTTCGGCAGCTCGGTCTTCGACTATGCATCTATGCCAAGTCTTAAACTGCCCGCCAGGTTTCGGGTTCTCCCCACCAGCCATCGTCCCGAACATTACCCGACTTGGTAGTCGCTCCTTGCTTTGCCGTGCCACCCCCCTCGCAAGGAAGAGCCGCCGTTTGCGAATGGTCGTTTCGATGCTCTCGCAACGTGTCATCTTGAGGGCCTATATGCCGGCTATTGACTTCATACCGCCGCGATATAAGGCAAGACAACACACCCCGTGGGACACAACCATAGTGGCGGTTTTGGGAAGATCTCGGCAACATAGTTCCGTAGGCTCGTCGCTCGGCGTTTACACTCTCTCCCCGTCGTCGGCCTGGGAAGGCGTCTGAGGGGGGGTGTAATCTTGCGTTTTATACCGATAGGTTCGACGATGTGTGGTTCAATCGATTTCAATATTTGACGTGAGAATGTGTTCTGTGGTCACGATTTTGCATTTACGCACACCCCTGTTGAGGCTAACGGTATATGTTCGTTCCGATTTCCTGGGACGACAGGCACACACGCAGACGCACCGTCCGTGGCCGTCACAAAAGAGAGAGCGTAATGTACGGCTGATGTTGCACTGTGGTCATTAAGTAGAAAGCTTGCATGAAAGCTTGAGAGATGGAAGGGCGATGTGATAATGCAACAGCAGAGCGAAATCTAATCATATCAAATTGTGGCGTTTCCACTGTCCTGCTTGGCTCTAGCTCAGCGAAACGCCTCCCCGCGACTGCTTGCCAAACTTAACGACTTTGAACGCCCAGAGCACGCGCCACGGAGACCAGCCGAGACCCGCACATGCGCTGTGGTGTACACTCGGCCCCCCTGCGTGCCCCGCGGCCGCGAGCGCAAGAAGAAACGCGCGACCCGAGAAGAAAACGTGACCGATGCTCGAAAAAAGTCAATGTGGTACGTGTACATACACAACGTATATCTGTAAATTGGCGTTATGCCACTATTATATCTGTTTTCTTGAATTCGTCAAAGCTTGACGTGGCCACGATCTGCGATACAGTATACATATCAGTATACATATCCCAGGTACATATTATCATCTGGACGTGAGTCTACACTTGTATAACCTTTACTAGCCTACTATATGCTTCAAACAACAGTATCTCTCTTAAATAGATGTCTACGCGTAAGCCAACAAGGAATTTCCAAGGAAAATGGTCAGCTGCTGTCGCTCTATATTCGCTCCCTAGCGATATGTGATATGAGTGGAGCACTCATTGGCTATAGATATAGATAATATGTTGCAGTGTTGTAGTCTCACGAATACGAGAATAATCCGAAGAACGGATTAACCCGGCGGATACTCCGTTAGTCGAGAGTAACGTTCTTCAGGAATGCTCCCTAGGGCGGATAACCCGTTAGACGAGAGTAATGTTCCTCAACGCAGATAGGACCACGAAGTGAGAAGTTCTTATATTAGCAGAAGAACGATCGGTAGCCATAGGGAAATTCTGTAGGCGTACATCAGATAAGAGGAATTTAGGAGAGCTTGTGGCGTGGGGTGGGACGAGTATATCTGGGCGTCGAGTCCCACCCCCCAACCTCTCACTTCTCTACCAGAGCACCTCCTCAGCTCTCGCCATCAATAAGAAAATCTAAATCAGAAGAAGCGAAGCACTGCTTTCCAGCTGCCAGAACCACCTGCGTCCCTTACCACTACCCTTGCCACTACCCTTACCACTACCCTAGAGCGGCCACCACTTCACATCTGGCGTCGTCGGCACACCGCTTTGAGTTATGTCTCTCTCTACTTTAGTCTCCCTTTGAGTGGTTGTTCTCAGTGAACACCCCCTCTTCGTAGTGTTTGGGTCTTTTTACGAGGTGTGGGGGGATCTATAGCCTCATTTCTTTTGTTTCGAATAGCCGCATCTTCGACCACCTTTTTCCTGGCCGTTTGGGATGAACTTTGTCATCACCCTCCGACCATCTTGTGGTCTGCATACACAACTATTCAGGGTGGGCTAATGTGATATGAGTGGAGCACTCATAGGCTATAGATATAGATAATATGTTGCAGTGTTGTAGTCTCACGAATACGAGAATAATCCGAAGAACGGATTAACCCGGCGGATACTCCGTTAGTCGAGAGTAACGTTCTTCAGGAATGTTCCCTAGGGCGGAAAACCCGTTAGACGAGAGTAATGTTCCTCAACGCAGATAGGACCACGAAGTGAGAAGTTCTTATATTAGCAGAAGAACGATCGGTAGCCATAGGAAAGTTCTGTAGACGTACATCAGATAAGAGGAATTTAGGAGAGCTTGTGGCGTGGGGTGGGACGAGTATATCTGGGCGTCGAGTCCCACCCCCCTACCTCTCACTTCTCTACCAGAGCACCTCCTCAGCTCTCGCCATCAATAAGAAAATCTAAATCAGAAGAAGCGAAGCACTGCTTTCCAGCTGCCAGAACCACCTGCGTCCCTTACCACTACCCTTACCACTACCCTAGAGCGGCCACCACTTCACATCTGGCGTCGTCGGCACACCGCTTTGAGTTATGTCTCTCTCTACTTTAGTCTCCCTTTGAGTGGTTGTTCTCAGCGAACACCCCCTCTTCGTAGTGTTTGGGTCTTTTTACGAGGTGTGGGGGGGATCTATAGCCTCATTTCTTTTGTTTCGAATAGCCGCATCTTCGACCACCTTTTTCCTGGCCGTTTGGGATGAACTTTGTCATCACCCTCCGACCATCTTGTGGTCTGCATATACAACTATTCAGGGTGGGCTAATGTGATATGAGTGGAGCACTCATAGGCTATAGATATAGATAATATGTTGCAGTGTTGTAGTCTCACGAATACGAGAATAATCCGAAGAACGGATTAACCCGGCGGATACTCCGTTAGTCGAGAGTAACGTTCTTCAGGAATGTTCCCTAGGGCGGAAAACCCGTTAGACGAGAGTAATGTTCCTTAACGCAGATAGGACCACGAAGTGAGAAGTTCTTATACTAGCAGAAGAACGATCGGTAGCCATAGGAAAGTTCTGTAGACGTACATCAGATAAGAGGAATTTAGGAGAGCTTGTGGCGTGGTGTGGGACGAGTATATCTGGGCGTCGAGTCCCGCCCCCCTACCTCTCACTTCTCTACCAGAGCACCTCCTCAGCTCTCGCCATCAATAAGAAAATCTAAATCAGAAGAAGAGAAGCACTGCTTTCCTGCTGCCAGAACCACCTGCGTCCCCTACCACTACCCTTACCACTACCCTAGAGCGGCCACCGCTTCACAGATACATATTGCGTGACAAAGCATCCTCTCTAATGGACATCACGACGTACAATCAGTTGTTAGAGGTACAGCCGATCGACCCGGTGGTCTATCGATAGTAGTATGTACATATGATATACAAGGCGCTTCGCTACGCGGCGGCCTACGCCGCCCGCTACGCTCGCTCATGAAGGAAAAATACATCAAGTTATGGAAAGCGGACAGAGGTCCATGATCGATTATAGCTTTTTCATGATTGAAGTTGCAAACTGGCGACTTGATAATGCCAAGAGTCCCGCCGCCATGCTTCAGGAAAAAACAGCTCGGACGCCACATACGCTTCGCGTCGCGGGCGGTTCCGCCCACTAAGCTCGCTCACAGGCCGTACGTACGTACATACCCAAGGTAGGGTAATACTTTTCTTCTTTTGGAATGCTTGCTGTATGTACGAAAGAAAAAACACAGCACGGCACAGCAGCACCGCAAAAACAATGAAAATGAAACCGAAAAAAACGGAAAGAAAAAAAAAGCCTGTCCCCCCATGTAATAATTTTCTGCCTGACTGGAACACCTTGCACCGGTCAAAAAAGAAAAAAAAACGAACAGCAGGGCTTCTCTCTCAGTCTCGTACGCCGCCGGCCCCTCTCGCGTCCACCTCGCCACCGATTCAGTCCGGGTGAAGCTTTCCTCACTCTCTGCCACAGTGAGCCCCGTCGCCCGCCTCGCGTGAAGCCCGGTGCTCACCGTGGCCGTCGTTCGCCAGCTCGACAATGTTGGCGCTCAGACTGAATACCTCTCTCTTTGAGCTTCATCCCGTCGAAAAAATAAGCACCGCTTGAATACTATCTTGCAATCCCGAACGACCCCTATAAACTCGTACATACTCTATCAAAATCCACAAATGGAGGCCAGAGAGAGCCCATTCATGCTTCCCTCGTGTCTCGAGGCACACGCAATCCCTAGCCACGAAAACGGCGACCGCGCTTGTTCCAACCTCCCCTCTAACCGCCAGCACCCGCTGACACCCGCGACGGGGCCGGGCTCGCCCGCGGTGCCGTGCTCCGAGTACACGCACGCACACGAAACGAAAGAAACAAACAGGAAAAAAAACTGAAAGTGCCAAGAGAAATGGAGAAAACAAAGAACCGCTAGAAAGGTGCGGCAAGTAATAAAAGGAGGCGATTCCCAAGTGGGAGCTCTGAGAGGCCAGGGATGTACCAACCAAGCACGCTCAGAGAGTGAGATATCCATGTGCAGTTCTATAGCATGATACGCCATGTGTTTGTGCTCGTAGAGATTATCGAAAGTAAGCATGAAGCTGCAATGCAGCGCCGATTAACGGCGTTGTCGTGCCGTTTCCCAGCCTATCCTTTTTTTTTATCTGGTTGGAGGGTTGTACGAGCGAGTTGAATACACTTGTTTTTTTGTAGTGCCCGGATTACATTCTTTTATTCGCGCGTTGTCCACAGTTTATCCGTACGTACAGAGCAATCAAAGTGGCTGGTTGGTGGTGGGTGGGTGCACAAAGTTTATTGAAAGTTCAAGTATTGAATATCAGTAGAGCCTTGTTTCTATAATAGAGCACACTAGATATTTACAGCACACGTTCAGGATGTCAAGGGCACGAGGCCCACGGCATGGTTACACAACCCTCTGCGACCTGCAGAAAAATCAACAGATCCTTTGATGGTACACTAGTCTATACACGGTCGGTGAGAAAGTCCCCCTGCCCCCCCCGCTCCTGCTGCGTGCGATTCCACGTGCGAGTAGGGAGGGTACGTATGTGTTTTACATATACTCGAACTGGGTTTCTTTCATCGTGATTCGTGGTTAAGCAAGTAGGGAGGATATGTACCTGGTATATTTATTCATACTTTTACTGGTACTGGACTCTTCATCGTGATTCTTCCGCTGCCGCTATGCTGTGTTGTCCCACTTATCTCTAGGTGGAAAATTATTGTAGCATTGAGAAATTTTGCCGCATGTGGACGTTTTCTTGGACGATATGAAATGTGTCTGCTTAACTGAAGAACTGTATAGGCGAACATGGAGGTCGACTGAGTAGGTTTTACAATCTGTGAGCTCGGATCTTTGGGACTTGAAATTGCGTGGCGAGGCCTGCACTTCGGAATCGACCTCGAGTAGGTTATACAATCTGTGAGCTCCCATCTTTGGGGGTGTTTTTGACTTGAAAATTGCCTGGGCGAGATCTGCACTTTGGAATCGTCGTCCGCAATTGAGAAATTTCCTGATTCGATGCAAACGCGACGCGGCCGCGTTTACGGCCAGGTTTGGCCCGTTTTTTCTGCGGTTTGGTGTCAGGGTTAGGGTTATAGGGTTAAAGTTAGGGGTTGGGTTGGGTCTTCGCCCGTACCTTGATCCCAACAGGAACCCAAATACCTGAACAGCCTACCAACCTGAAGATCCGAGGTCACAGATTGTAAAAGGACCTCGGTCGACTGCACTGAGGCTGGCACCTAATTTCTGGAAGAGTAATTCTGGCTTCTTGATGCCGATTGACCGGATGATGCAGTGTGTTCCAGGTAGGTAGGCTACTACTGGTAATGATGATTGATTATTGAAAAAGGCGAGTCTGGAATGACTCTACTGTTGTATTGATTTTGATATTTAGTTCTTGAAAATGAGAGTCTGTTTTGATACGACAGGTGTTCTGGTTTCTTGATGCCGATTGACTGGATTTAGTTTGTTCCCCGTATAGGGAGGGTGCTGGCATTGATGCTTGGTTCTTGCCGAGATGATAGTCTGATGTGATGGGAGTATTGTTTTTGGTACTTAGTTTCTGAACATGAGAGTCTGGTATGATACGAGTATTCGTTACGGCACCTGGTTCTTGAAAAGGGGAATCTACTGTACTCTAGTATGTGATACGACTATTGGTTTTGGTGTGAATTCACAGTGGTAGTTCCAGAAAAGAAGAGTCTGTGGTATGATTTTTTTGGGAGATTCTGATGTTGGCATTTGGCATTCTTGGTGCCGGAAATTGATGCCTGGTAGACGTTTGGTTCTGGCTTTTGTTATTTGAGGTGATTCTGATACGGGCATTTGGAATCTGGGTTTCGGTTTCGGACATTTGAGATCCTTGGTTTGATAGACTTCTGATCACGGCTTCGGATTGAATTTCGAGATTCTGATGCTGTTTTAGTTTGAGTTTTGAAGATATTGATGTTAAGGATTCGATGCACTTGTTTCGACCCTATTTCACGTAGCTGATGACCGTTTGGTTGCACCCCGGGCGGAGATCCCTAGTTAAGGCGGCTGGATGTTGATTACCTGAAAGATATTGAAGGTATGGATTTGATACGCTTGCTTCAGCCCTATTTCACCCAGCTGATGACTGCTTGATTAGATTACCCCGGGCGGATGTCCCTAGTTATGACGACTGAGCGCTGGTTTACGAGGGAAGATGTGGCAGTTCAAGCCACTATACTTTATTGGCTATGAATATTCTGGGTCTGGCATTTGGATTGAATCTAAGAATCCAGTTTTGTTAATTGGGTTTTGAAAATGATAACAAAGATTTGAGTGTTTGGTGATCTTGGTTCGAATCACACAGCGATATTATGAGCAATGGTTTATGATCTCGTGCACCTAGTAGGGAAGCTGTTGAGGGGACGGGGCGCACGAGATGTTATGCGACCGTCTGGGAGTTCTTAGAGACCACAGGCATGTTTTCCAGGGAGACATTTCATGTGGACCTTTGGGGTCATGCCCCCTAATACATACTTGCAATGCGTCAGTACTTCTATGTTCTACTCCCATGTCATCATGTACCCCGTGCGTCCTGCTACCATTAGAGCCTGCCCGTGAACCCATCCCGGCCCAGTCCATCACACCGGTGGGTACAGTTGTGTAGTTGACACAGGACACCAACGTTTTGGTTCTGTGTAAATATGTTTACCAAGATGTTATGACAATTAGAGTATTTTTTCAAGGTGTTGCGACCTATCAGATAGAGATTAGCCGAGGTGCTGTGACCTACCTCAAGAGCGCTGAGCTTGCTTGCGCAGGAGTGTGATCGTATTTCCGTGCTCGATCCTTCCAGCACCACGGGAAGATTACCACAAATATCGATACCGAACAATAGGTACTAGAACAACATTAACCCTTTTCGGACTGCAGTCTCTTTGTGAGTAAATCAGTTTCGGGGACAAGCTACTTCTATTCTGAATGGTTTGTCCCCAAAGCGGGACTGCAGTACTAATGAAGGGGTTGGGTTGTTTTCGGAAATATCTGATCGAGAGCCTTCTAATAGTATAATGTTCGACTTTTAGCCCCCTCCTTACCATTGTGGAGAAAACGAGGGCGGAGAAAAAAGATCGCCCCCTGTGTGAACTCAACGGTTTTTTACGGTTTTTTACATACCAAGGCGTTGCGATCTACTGTAGAGTCCTACCAAGCCCACCAACCAAGCATCATGTCCTCGTTGGGGGTTGTGTTAAGTTTCGGGTCGGGGTTTGGTCAATATATTGGTTCATACATGGTATGTTGTTGGTTCACACGTGCTGCATCTTATATTACTATACTGTTGTGTGTATTTGTGCACTAAAGCGGGCACCAAGGTGTGTGTCCCGAGGCATCGCTGATATGTACACCAACATACTTACCTGATACCTGACACATACGGGTACACATAACACAGCATGTCAGGTGCCACACAAGTATACTTCGAAGGATACGACAGCATGGCAGCTACAACACTTTCTCCGTGATAATATTATGGTCAGGCTTGCCATC
Organism: Macrocystis pyrifera; assembly: GCA_031763025.1. NCBI lineage: Eukaryota > Phaeophyceae > Laminariales > Laminariaceae > Macrocystis > Macrocystis pyrifera. The sequence continues at coordinate 81,577 of JASSKH010000030.1, forward strand.
CGACGATGTGCAGCATGAGCTTCACCGTTGATCAATTTAAACATTCCTGAATGAAGAAATACCCGGATACAAAGGAAATATATGCACAAGGTCTATCAATCTTTTGTGTCTACTTCCTTTTATTGTTATGCACCTGGTATACCGCCATGAGTAAATGCACGCCACGCAACTTTCAAGATGTAGTAGTAGTTGTAGTAGTAGTAGTAGTAGTAGTAGTAGTAGTAGTAGTAGTAGTAGTAGTGGTAGTCGTAGTAGTCGTAGCAGTAGTATTTGTAATAGTAGCAGTAGCAGTGGTAGTAATAGTACTAGCAGTAGTGGTATTAATAGTAGTAGTACTAGCAGTAGAGGTAGTATTACATTATTACGGGGGACCATAGTAGATAGGACCAAATATTGTGATTAAAAATAGGCAAATGTATAGGTTTTGGTGTGTACCATGGGTCCTATTTACTATGGTCCCCCGTAAAAGCAGTACTGTAGTGGTATTACGGGGGTCCATAGTTAATAGGACCTATGGTACACACAAAAACCTATATATTTATCTATTTTTACTAACAAAATTTGGTCCCATTAACTATGGACCTCCGTAATAGTAGTACGGGGGACCATAGTAAATAGGACCTACGGTACACACAAAAACGCATATATTTTCCTTTTTTACTAACAATATTTGGTCCCATTTACTATGGTCCCCCGTGATAATAGTGTGCTGTGTCTGATACGTAGCTACTCCAACAGAGTGCGCGATACGCCGTCAATCTCGCGTGTTCTACCTCCTACCTTGCCCTGTCTGCCTGTCTGTCTGTCTGTCTTGTCTGTCTGTCTGTTGGTTCACATTGTCGTTACCGGTGTATTTTTGTTGCATACCGCTATTGCAGTATTAATAGTATACGTATATGCTGATGTACAGCTACGTGAAGCATACCAATTGCAGAGTGACACCAAGCAGCCCGGGCCGTTGGGCTAGGGCCAGCAGACTAGGGGGGTGACATCTTTGGTGTCCGACCTGCAATGCAAGGACTTGCACGACACGCGTGCCACATATATTCATCATATTACACATATAAACATGGAGGTATACATTGTGTACACTCGAAGTATGCTCCTGGTATACGTCATTGATTGTATGCATTCGTACTACTCGCACACTCCCACTTCGAGAACAATGCGATCGATAAGACCGAACTCCTCGTCTCGTTGGTCTCTGTACGTATGTACTATACGCACCCGCTGGGTCATGAGTCATGACCTTCCGCTACAGAATGGTTTCGGACTTGCAGGCACCTCAACCCCAACCCACTTGACACTTGACACGTTGACACTGGTTGCTGAGAAATTACGGTAAGACCGGTAAATGCTACAGCATCATATCCTGCGCACTGCCTGTACCTGGTATATATGTACGAGTATGAATTTTCATGTATGCGTTGTATGCGCGTTTCCCCATCGTGGTCGTGGGTTGTGAGCGATACGGCGAACTATGTATGATTGTTGTTGTATTTATGTGTAGTGCTTGCGCATGCAGTCAGAGTGCGACCGGACCTCCCCTCCCGCCTTCCAATACGCAAACGGAAAAGAGAAAAAGGACGATAGAAAATATAGAATAGTGTCAATGATAATGTTTAGTAAGTCGGTCGGTCCTACTTCCCGATATCACTCTATCACCACGCAGACCTCCGAGCGCGGGTGGGTATATATATATACACCTGCCGCGTCGAGGCAGCGCTGGTCGTGACTGCTGCGACCATCAGCTGCCGCTACATCCGAGGCACGCAAGCGCCAACGCTACGCCCGGCCGGGACAAGCAAAGTAAGCGTCGTTCTGCGAGCAGGACCACATAATACCCACCTTCGCGGTGGAAAACGGCGGCGGTGGAAAACTTTCTAATGGCCTCGGGGTATAGAGAGGGCAGCACGTAGCTTGATCAACCACAGCTCGCAGTGGGTATCGTTGGGGGGGCGGGGGGGGGGGGGGGAACGGAAGACAGGAGGATCCATGACGAGAAAAGGAGTATATACCACAGAAGAGCAGGAGCGCGTGTTGTTGCAGATCGTCTCGGTGTCCACCTAGCCAGGGTGCCATCTCGGGGAGGGTGTCCCGCGTTGAACGTCAACAAACTGCGAGTTTACCAAGAGGATAGAAGGACCGGGGGGGGGGGGGGGGGGGGGGGGGTACTCATTATCGTGCATGGCCGTAGTCATATGACCATAGACCCTCGCATCCCTATAATGCCGGGACGGAACACGTCGGGTTTTCATCGGCCAGGCAGACATTGCTTGCACCAAGCTCGAAGCGCCGTGAGGTGCTTAGCGTTACCCAAGAAGGGTGAGCTGCATCCTACTAAGAACCGCTTTTGAGGCGGATTTTCTTGCATATGGATGACTGACAGCTTCTTTGAATAGATGTGTTCTCTGATGTAGCCACTTCCAGAGGCAGCGATGGGTTTACGATGTAACTGCCTCGTGAGTGCCTTAACATGTATACACTAAGTAATATGATTATCCCCCTTGTGCAGAGTTAAGGTTCTCCCCGCACAAAAATGATGCACTACGGGGGACCATAGTAAATAGGACCAAATATTATTAATAAAAATAGGTACGTATATAGGTTTTTGTGGGTACCGTAGGTCCTATTTACTATGTATGGTCCCCCGTAATAACTCGATCGCCAAACCGTGGTGATCGCCAAAAAGAAAAAAAAAAACGGTACCCTGGCTGTCTAGCTCACGCAGTGCGAGGCGTGTTTCACAGCGTCGTCGCCAACCCACGCCAGCTCAATCTATAAATACATATGCCAAGTATGCAATATCCGGGGGGGGGGGGGGGGGGGTTCTCGATATCATGCATGGCGGAGGGGAAGGCGGGGGGGGGGGGGGGGGGGGGGGGTACTCATTTGTTGTTGCCTTAGTCATTTGACCTTTGAGGGTGATAGACCCACACCCATAACGTGAGGATGGAACCTGGATGCACCTTGAGGATTCGAGGTTGAGAGGGTCTGCGAAAGTATAACAAGTACTGTTGAAAATCTATATCGGAATCGAGCACGATGAGATACCTACTAACAAAAAAAACTACGATCGTAATCGATACGATGTCGGTACATACTTGATACCTGGTATCAAGGTACAAGCAGCGGTGGGTTGAAGCTTTCGTTCAACGTCTACGTTAAAAAAAAACACGGGGAGGGCGAAACACCTTCGACGTCATAGGGCACAGAGAAGATCCTATACGATTGCTACGTATCGCGAACATCAAGAGAAAAATGTAGGAGAAAAGGGAAACAGGTGGAGAAGGTTAACGTTACCGTGAGAATAGACCGGCACCATATGTAGGCTTCCATGTTTTCGGATTCCTTTGGTAATCTTGCTTTTGTAACTATGACATACGAGTACACACAACTTTGACGTCTGCGCCGCACAATGTCCGATGGGAAGCGTGACAATAATTGTAGTAATAAAGGAGGGTGGGGAGAGTGTACTCGTTATCATGCATGGCCATAGTCGTATGACCTTAGACCCTCGCACCCCTACAATGCCGGGGCGGAGCGCGTCGGGTTATCGCCGACCAGGCAGCATCTCTGTAGTAGCAGCAAGCGCGAAGGGCCGTGAGGTGTCCGGCGAGCAGCATGAAGGGTGAAGGGTGAGCTGCATCGTACTGAGAACCACCTGAAAGGCTGGGGGGGGGGGGGGGGGGGCACCCATGGGCGGGGGTGTCCCACCCACACCAATGGCATGGGGATGGAGCCTGGATGCCGCTTCCTATTTAAGAGTAGAAGGTAGAGGAGGGAAGCGAATAAAAGGAGTAAAGGGCAGGAAGTGTGGAATAGACAGGTGTTGTCCTCTTTGACGCTCCGAGATAGCGACCTAAACAATGGTTGGTAAAGACTTTTGGCGCTCTCAGTCGTCCACGAGCAGCGTGCGCCCAGCGGTGCAACAGGTACCTCATGTTGCGGCTATGCCGTAGGACCGCTTGCGTTGTACCTCGGACACCATGTTGAAGAATATCATCCCCCATTCACGCAGTGACCGTTCGTAGCTCCAACGCCCCAACGGGTAGGGTGGACCGTAACTGGTCCGAGTCCGGCGGGAAGGCCTCATAGCCTTGGTTTTTGTTAGTGGGTGAGCGCGAGCAAGTCCCACACTACCCGGGAGGGATGACTGTCCCGGGTGGCTATCTCCACCGCACCTGCTCCTCTCGGGGGTCAGGTCGGGTCAACGTGCCCAACTGGGCTAAATTGAAACACGACACGAAATTGGGAACGTGGAAGTGTGGTGAGCTTAAGCTTTATTTTTACCAATCCGCCGGAGGATAAAAAAAAAAAAAAAAAAAAAAAAAAAAAAAAGTTCGTAGCTGTAATCATAGTCACTTTTTACCATTAGTTCTTCCTTCTATACTATATTCAAACAAGCTCCTAGATGGTCAACCCGGAAGTAGGAGTTAGACTACTTTGCATATACTGTAGGGTTACTATATTTTTTTTCTCCCTTGGTGTTCTTATAATTTATGGAAAATGCGTTTTTTATGGGTGATCAACGTTGAAGCTCACCACGCTGCGTGTACATGGTCGGATGGCAAACGCATTACTGATTCTATTCACCAGCTATACACCAGGTATATATTTTCCCCGCCATCGACGTTCAGCTCAAACCTCAAGCCTCTTTATCACTCAAAACCAGCGCGAGTAGGAAAAAATCAAACACACCAGGCAACAGATAAGAAGGGTTTCTGTCCATGAGTTCCGTGTGTCTACCGTCTACGGGGGAAAAAAGGGGGGGGGGGAGGGGAACGGCAAAAATAAATTTTAAAGAAAAAAAACGAAAAAAAAAAGACAGTAATGAGAATCAAATTTGGTGTATAAACGTAGATACGTGTTTTTCTGGGTCCATTAATCGTGGGTTCTCACTATTGATACTATATATTTCGGGGGGTCATAGTAAATAGAACCAAATATTGTTGGTAAAACTAGGTAAATATATAGTTTTTTTGTGTGTACCGTAGGTCCTGTTTACTATGGTCCCCCGTATTAGTACTTTACGGCCATCCGTACCGCCAAGTAGAATAATATTGTTTCAAGGGGGAGCTTATGAGCGATTGACGTCGAAGTTCATCGCCCTGCGCGCTAGCCTGTCGGATGGCAAATATTGGGATGATAGCGTTATGACCAGGGTGGCTTCTGTTATTTTTAGTCCGAAATGATCATCCTTTCGCGCATGCTCACACGCACACGCACACGCAGACCCACACGCACGAAAACATCGAAAAAGAAGGATCGAGCCGACAAAGGAGTCAACGACGCGAGGCACGCGAGAGAAAAATATAGGGTTCATCCAGACCAACTGTATACCATGGAAGAAGCGAAATTTTGTTTGTAGGGCACGACGTTCGCATAAAATCAATTTTTGTGAGAATGATCTTCGGATAAAACGCCATAAAAGTCAACCCTGACTTCAACCCTTGGCCGACCTGTGTGGAAGTTGTCCGGAAAAAAATCCGGCAAAAACGATATTTTCGGACAAAATGTCGACCACATTTTATTCATATGTACCATATATTATTTTTGCCAATTTCATACTAAATACCATACACTTACTTATGGGCCCCGCATGTACCACTGAGCCGAGGGGAGATAAACTTCATAACAGCAACGACAAGAATAACTATTTACGGAGGACCATAGTAAACAGGACCTACGGTAAACACAAAAACCTCAATATTTACCTTTTTTTACTACTACGGGGGTCCGTAGTTAATGGGACCAAGTTTTGCTAGTAGAAATAGGTAAATATATAGGTTTTTAACTGTACCATAGGTCCTATTAACTATGGACCCCCGTAACAACAATATTTGGTTCCATTTACTATGGTCCCCCGTAATATTACATCAAAACCCATTGAACCCGGCCTTTTGACAAGCTCGAAGTTACATATTACGGGGGGGCATAGTAAATAGGACCAAACGTTGTTACTAAAAAAAGGTATATATATACACATATATATAGGTTTTTGTGTGTACCGTAGGTCCTGTTTACTATGCCCCCCCCCGCAATAGTATAGTTGACCCTTTTCGGAGTGCAGTGCCGTTTAGGGGGCAAACTATTACGGGGGGGGGTCCATAGTTAACAGGACCTATGGTATACACAAAAGACCTATATATTACCCCATTTTTACTAACAAAATTTGGTCCCGTTAACTATGGACCCCCGTAATAGTCAAAATTCTTTCTAAGTAGTTTTTTTTCCCAAAACGGGGCTGCGGCCTTAACAGTCCTAAAAGGGTCAATACGACGATGTGGTGAAGCGGCCCTCTCATTAGAACAAGCCTCAAAAATTGGAAACTCCGCCGCACTGCGATCTGCGGTCCGGGTGGCAAACTAGTTGGGGGGGAGGTTACCAAAAAATATCTGGTACTCGGATATTCTACTGAATAAAGATGTATAGTGCTATACAACAGTGTGCAACGCCCCCCCGTCCCCCCTCCTCTTTCTCAAAGAAGAAAGCCAGCCTGGGTCAGCTAACAACGGATGTACCCCTGTTTTCAGCGAGTGAGTAGATGGTCTGTCGGCAAGTGACCGGCATTTCCAGGTACGGCAGACAGTCAGTCATTGCTACCCGTCAGTACCGCTGTGTACCAGACACCAGGTAGGTACGAGCACGAAGTCTAAGCCGTGGGCGACTGGATAGATAGATGATAGGTGGTGGATAGCTGTAGTTATGAATACCACCCTGAGCATAAATGTAAGGGCCTTCTTAATTGAATATTAGAATACAAGAGCTTTTAATAGTAGGGACCGAGGGGTATATGTTATAAAACTTAGATTGGGTAGGCGATTGGTCAACCTTTCGCCGATAGCCCGACGGACTATGAACTTAATAGATGGCGTCTATCGGCAGGACATACATGTGTGTGTGTGTGCGTCTATCGGCAGGACATACATGTGTGTGTGTCGTTGATCGTGAGTTCGAACATCACGTCCACCATGAAAAAGCTTTTTCAAAGAAAAGCGAATTTCCTCATGTTTAAGAATCCGATAAAACATTACTTCCTCGGTCCCCAGAGATTGTTTTTATGAACTAACCGCAGACTAGGCACGTGCGGACATATATATATACGTACAGTTATGGTATCCGCGTTAAAAAAAAACGTAGCGAGTAGAAGAAGTTTTGCTGTTTGCACGTATGTATGTATGCATGATGCAGGAATGCACGGAAGCCGGTCGATTCTGACGATAATAAGGTGATGGCGGTGGTGGTGGTGGTGATGGTTGGTGATAATTATTAAGTGGTGATCGTGCAGTAAGTATGTAGCAGTGGTAATGGCGATTATATGGATGGGTGCGGTGAGGATGATTTGATTTTCCGATGATGATGTGATGATCATGAGGACGAACGGATTACGATGTGAGTTCAGCAAAAACTAGATAATAAATAATAACGGTGGATTGTAGAAAAGATATAGGAGGAGGGAAAGGAGGATGCCGAGCAGTGAGAGTAGTGGGAGTAGGAGAGATGAAAAAACAAGTTTTCATAGCTATCGTACGTAGTACTAACAATCTGTAGGAGGTCGACCACCCACCCTCCTCCCGACGCACGCCGACAAACAGGACCCACACCGCCCACCAGACGCGAGTCGGTTAGGGAAAAAAAAAAGTAGAAAGTGTTCAACCCTCGTCGCGATAAAAATGCGAGGCGCCGGCAGTAATCTTGGGGGGGGAGGGGGCTAATATGTTGATCCTATGTATGGGTGATCTGAGTCACGACTGACCTTTGGAGGGCGAAGAAAGTATTATCATATATGAGATTAAGGGAAAAAAAAAAGAAAATAACAACAACAGCGCACCCAACTATTTACGGGGCGGACCATAGTAAACAGGACCTACGGTACACACAAAAACCTACATATGTACCTATTTTTACCAACAATATTTGGTCCTATTTACTACGGTCCCCCGTGATGGGCTGGGCCTGCGTTTGATAGGTTTTCCCATTTTCGAGGGTTTTCGGCTTATTGTTTACCTTTTTAGGACTGCAGTCCCGTTTCAGGGACAGACTATCACGGGGGTCCACAGTTAATAGGACCTATGGTATACATAAAAACCTGTATGTTTACCTATTTTTACTATTACGGGGGTCCATAGTTAACAGGACCTATGGTGTACACAAAAACCTATACATTTACCTATTTTTACTAACAATCTTTGGTCCTGTTTACTATGGTCCCCCGCAATAATACTATTTGGTCCTACTTACTATGGTCCCCCGTAATAGTCTAATTATAAGTGGTTTGTCCCCAAAGCGGAACCGCAGCCCTAAACGGGTGAAAGAAAACGCAGGAAACGCTACAGACAACACTACCGCCACCATGAATCGACACACCACTATTAACTTTCAACAACACCATGTCAGAGCAACATCATCAACTTTATTTTATACCAGGTATATCTTTAGTACCAGGTATATATTATCATCGGTCTGATTTGTGTGCATAGCATGCTTTTTATCTTTTCCCATGCCACTTGCGACGTTCGCAGTACTTCGTCCAGCGCTCTCCCTTTCGTGACTCAATCAGGGGTCGCATAATGATAGCAGGCGGTCCACCCCCTTACCCCGTGCCCGTCGATACGGTGCGTGCGTTCATTTACTGTATCGCGAAACAAAAAACAAATTCAGTATGTTCTTCCCTCGTCGAAACACGTCGATATGGGCGCACACACGCTATTACGGGGGACCATAGTAAATAGGACCAAAAATTGTTAGTAAAAATAGGTAAACATATAGGGTTTTTGTGTGTACCGTAGGTCCTGTTTACTATGGTCCTCCGTAGTAGAAAGATTGATGGCAAACATAAACCGCCCCTTCCCGGTCTCGCTTGCGTTCCGTTACTTGTCGAACTCGTCCATTTCGTCCGCCATCGGGGGGGTGGGGTTGTTGCTGTGTTTAAAAAGGCGGGTGGAAGGGTGGGGGGGGGGGGTGGGTGGGATTGTTGTTGCTTAATTATTTACACCATCAAGAAATGATGCGTATTCTTATTATTACGGGGGTCCATAGTTAACAGGACCAAATATTGTTAGTATAAATACCTAAATATATAGGTTTTTATGTATGCCAAAGGTCCTGTTAACTATGGACCCCCGTAATAAACTTCATACAACAATATATATTCCGAATTTTTGGGGGGACGAAACGACGCGTATGGCCCATTCTGCGGTCGGGGATGCATTTTTTGTCGCCGAACTAGTCGTGTGACTGAATTGATGGGGCTTGTCGATGTAACCCTTTGGGGACTGACTGCCGTCTCCTTAAGGTCAGTTTTTGGGACAAAATACGTATAATTTCAGTGGTTTGTCACCAAAACGGGACTGCACTCCTAAAAGGGTTAGAAGTAATAACTATTACGGGGGTACATAGTTAATAGGACCTATGGTATACATAAAAACATACATATTTACCTATTATTACTAACAGTATTTGGTCCTATTTACTGTGGTCCCCCGTAATATCTACCCAAGCAGGGGTATTCGAAGGAGAAACAAAACGGCGCGCCACTTTGTTTTTCAAGGGGGGGGTGCACTCGATATCATAGGGCGGGGAGCGGGGTACTCAGTTGTTGCTTGTCCTGGTGATATGGTGTCCCCTCTCCCCTGTTGCGGCGTTTTGGTTTGTAGTAATCGTCCCCCTCATCATACCTGGCAGGCGTTGTCGTCTGCCTTTCCGATGAGCGCCTCGCCCCTTCTTTCAGAAGACAACTGGCGAGGCAAGCAGCAACAACTGTGATATGACGATATATTTACGGGGGGCCATGGTAAATAGAATCAAATAATGTTAGTAAAAATAGTGACATATAAAGGCTTTAATCTGTACCGTAGGTCCTATTTACTATGGTCCCCCGTAATACAACAGCAGTTACTGTACTAATAGAAGAGTCGAACCTCATGTTTTCAGAATGCTGTGTCTGGACAAGATCTTTCCCAAAGCAGTGAAAAACCCCGTTTGTTGTTCTGTTTTGACACCCTTCCCGTTCTTGGAAAATCGAGCGCTCAAAAACGATCATACACGCCCTTGTTTGAACTGATTGCCCTGCATGGTAAGGCAAGCAAGATGATAGTAAGATAGAAAAAAGTCCACGCATCGGTGACTCCTACTAGCACGGTGGCCCCAGACATACGGCCCCAAAGCGGGGGAAGAGAGGCTCCCCAATTTCTTTCTGGAGAATACAAAGATAGGATCGATGGGAAGCCTACATATCATGCTACCGCCAAATTTGCACAGACAACGTTGTTTGTTCACGCCTTCATTTCTTGATATACATGCGCACCGAAGCGGTTGCTTCTGAGCTTTTTTCGGATATATTTGCTATGGGCCTCCGTAATATTACTACTACACCACTATTAACACTGTAAGTACAATTCGACGCAAATCGATGCCCGAACAAAGTTCTGAACCGTTTTCGCGAAAAAAAATGCAAGGCGCGCATCGTCATAGGGCGGGGGACCATAGTAAATAGGACCAAATATTGTTAGTAAAAATAGGGAAATATATAGGTTTTTGTATGTACCGTAGGTCCTATTTACTATGGTTCCCCGTAATAGGGAGGGAGCAGGAAGGAAGAAGGGCGAATATAGTAGATGGGTTCACCATGTTTCTTCCCTCGTCATACCAACTAATATTTGTGCGAGTACCACCGGATAAATAAATACGTAGTTTATACCGGTATACCAGGTATGTGTTACGTAATCGTAGTTTAAGGGTATGTTATGACCAGGTGGTCTCAGAGTAAATGCTTACATGACACCAGAACATGTTCATGTATCTATTACGGGGGACCATAGTAAATAGGACCCAATATTGTTAGTAAAAATAGGTAAATATACAGGTTTTTATGTCTACCATAGGTCCTATAACTATGCACCCCAGTAATAATAGAAGAAGAGGCGGGGACAGATGATACTCGTTCTCGGGCTGAATGACTAATGCCTTGAGAAAAACGCCAGGGGTGCGATGACAATGATAAAGCATAAAAGGAAGTAGACATAGAAGGTAGATAGACCTTGTGCATAGGGTTCCTTTGTATCCGGGGATTTCTTCTTTCAGGAATGTTTTGATTGATCAACGGTGAAGCTCACGCTGCACATTGTCGGATGGCAAGCCTAACAATAATAATATATTATTATGAATACCAGCGATGAATCAAAGGAGGAACAAGATAGGAGGGGGGGGTGGGTGTACTTGATACCATACATGGCCGTAGTCGTATGACCATAGACCCTCGCATCCGTACAGGGGGGGGGGATGTGTACTTGATACCATGCATGGCCGTAGTCGTATGACCATAGACCCTCGCATGCCTACACTGCCGGGAAGGAGTACGTCGGGGGTGGCACTCTTCTCCTCCTCCTCTCTTCCTCCTCTCCTCCTCCTCCTCCTCCTCTTTATCCTTCCCTCTATTCCTGCACGCATATGCATATACGTAAAATGTATGTGTGTGGCATCCAGCGCAGGGATGATGAGCGATGCATCGTATTCGTGTGCGCCAACCATGCACCCAAATAGAATGTAGAGAGCGCAGGGATACCAACAGCAGGACGTGGAACAAATACACGAGTGCTCGTACGCCGATCACACCCCACTCCAACCCAACGCGGCATGTGCGGTGCATCGTATTCGTGTGTGCCAACTGTGTGCCCAATTATTGCAACCGCTTGTGTATTATTATCCGATGATAAAATGCTTATATGGAAGGACATTTTGGTTTGTGGCACCGGCCCGAGCAGTAAGTGAGTGAGCGAGTGAATAATTGTGCCATCATCGATCCTTCAACGAGTTATTACGGGGGTCCATAGTTAGCGGGACCAAATTTTGTTGGTAAAAATATGTAAATATATAGGGTTTTATGTATGCCATAGGTCTTATTAACTATGGACCCCCGGGAGAGGTCGAGTGCGTGTTGTGTTGGTGCACCAATCAACCAATCACCCCCATTCGCTTCGTCAATATGCCGAGACTCTCACATCATATACACCCACATGCAACCCCTCTATGCTGCACGATACACGTACATCATACATGGCGTGCGCTATGTGCACAAGATGTCAGCTGCATCCTGCACAAAACTTTGTGCAGGACCTGTGTAGTCAATTTCAACCTTGCACGTGGAGCCAGACAACCCGACCCCAGGCCTGACCCTAGCCCTAACCCGAACCCGAACCCCAACTCTTTGGGGGGCTCGAGATAAGCAGGGGCAGTCACGTGACTCCGCCGCGCGTTTTTGTGGCATTTTTCCGAAAAAACGCTGGGCGGCCGAAAGACTCTCCTTGATCAATAAGACCCGCATCCTGCACAGTAGTTTTTTTTTGCAGGATGCAGCTGCACATAGGTCGAGTCGTTATACATATGGACTTTCATATCGTCGTCATCGTAGATAGCGTGTTTAGCCCGTGCGTAGCGGGTCCACGAATCCACACAACGTGCCGCAAGCCAGCAGCAGCACCGATCGCTTTTGTTGCGTGAAGAATAATTTCCCGACTGGTTAAGGTTCGATGTTTTTTCGCGGTTTTTTATATTAATATTCGAATTTTCCGATTGTCGCGGGATATAAGGAACGTAAACATTGAATATTAATGCACGAAAAATCCCTATTTTCAGAAACAGGGTGATAATTTATTTGCAAGGAAGATTACAACAGTGAATGTTATCATTACGGGGGTCCATAGTTATTAGGACCTATGATATGCGTAAGAACCTACCAGGTATATATTCACGTATCTTTACTAGCAATGTTTTGGTCCTATTCACTATGGTCTCCCGTAAATTATAGTTTATGCGAAGGTGTTCTCTACTGAGGTATAGGGGCGAAAGATGGATCGATTACCCAGCTCCTTACGACTCTCCCCCCCCCGCTCTGAGCGGCGTGATGTTTTGGGGCGAGCGGCGTGATGTTTTGGGGCGTCTGTACCGTACATGGCCGTACGCTGACTGACCTACCCGCTTCGTTTCAGTACCTACCTGGGGAACCAGGGAGATGTACGTGTTCAGGGGACGAACGCAAGCGCTTTTACAAATGGAAACGTTCGAAGCGAGAGATTCGAACCCGTGTCCTGCCGACGACGCCAAATGCGAAGGTGTTGCCTACTGGGCTGTAGGGGGTTTGCCAAGTGGCCCGACCTTGATCATAACAGGTCAAAGATCGCTCAATTGCCCAGCCCAGGGTAATAATCTTTACATCATTTTCCTCCTGGGATTATCCGATTGTCGGCCAAGACCACTGCTGTTCAGTTAGGCGCTATTTACGGGGGATCGTGTTGAATAGGACCGACGGTACACACAAAAACCTATACATTTTGCTATGTTTACTAACAATATGTGGTCCTATTTACTATGGTCCCCCGTAATACCACGCTATGTCGACACGCAAGGAACTTTTTGATTGAGTTTGAATGCAGAAACGTTCGCTATGTTTCCGGACAATGAAAAATTAAAATTATGGAGTTAGAATTCGATGTTGACGTAAAATACGGCCATCGCAACACGGAGAGAGAGAGAGAGAGTAGTTTGCAGTGGCTATAATATGCTACCTATTTGTTTTGGGATTGTTGTTGCTGCTCTAGCCCGTTCTTTGTTGTTGTTGTTGTTGTTGTTGGAGTTGGAGTTGTCGTTTCGCTGTTGTCGTTTGCCGTTCGTTGTGATCACCAATCGCCGATGGTTCTACAGGAACTCTCCCCATCTCTGCGGTCCACCCATCTATCTGGTTGTTATCTACCCACCCCCGCTCACGATGCGCTTCGTACTACTTGGAGGCACCAGGTGTTGAACAAGAGCAAAGCGGTGGCGCAGAGCTTTCTGAGCTCTTCGCATGGGAGCCGCTCGAAATAAGGCCTCACCCGAAGTACGTTCGCACGAGCCGACCAAGTTCTTTGCGCGATTATCTACCAACAGCAGTCGTAAACCAAGGACACCAGGCTTGAAAATCCGTTCTGAAGGGGGTGTGATATCACATCACACCGGGTGATAGTGTTGTTATACTCCTATGTTATTTTATCACACGTGCTGTACGTACGGTAGCTACCTGGCTCCGGTCGATCGCTTTAATACCTGGGAAACAAGGGAGATATGTCTCCAGGGACCGCAAGCGCAAGCATTTTTTTTTGAAAGAAACGTTCGAAGCGAGATTCGAACCCGTGTCCTGCCGACGACGCCAAATGCGAAGGTGTTGCCTACTGAGCTATATATAATAGGGGTAAAAGGTCGGTCGATCACCCAGCCCAGGATAATCCCTAACATTAATACTACATAAGTAACAGGTATTGTACATACGCATGATAATTTTGCGTCAATTCCATTCGGACCGCACTATGCTGTTGTGGAGACAAAGAACTTGGCAATGGAGGCAAAAATCGGTTTCTGTACACTGCTGTGTGAAGGTGTTACCTACTGAGCTATAGGGGTAAAAGATCGATCGATTACCCAGCTCAGGGCAATCCTTATAACACTCTCCCCCCCCCCTCTGAACGGCGGGGTGTTTGTCCTGCCGACGACGCCAAATGTGAAGGTGTTACCTACTGAGCTATAATCGGGGTAAAAGGTCGATCGATTAACCAGCCCAGGGTAATCCTTACAACAGCTGTACCAAAAAGGTTATTACGTCTCGCTTTTTGGTCGCTATATACGTGTATGAGCGCGTTGCCGTTGGCGCGGCAAGAATACTATTACGGGGGTCCATAGTTAACAGGACCTATGGTGTACATAAAAACCTATATATTTGCCGATTTTTACTAACAAAAATTGGTCCCGTTAACTATGGACCCCTGTAATAATTATTGTAGATGCGTACCTGGTATATGTATATATATTTGTTTGCCATTTGACAGATGTCTATTTCTGTCTAGCCGGAAATATAAAGCGCTTCAGTACATCTTTTTAATAATTGAATTGTACCTTATATTTTCGATCATAGTGGTATAGCGTTTGTTCCAGTCATACTATTACGGGGGACCATAGTAAATAGGGCCTACGGTACACACAAAAACCTATATATTTACCTATTTTTACTAGCAATATTTGGTCCTATTTACTATGGTCCCCCGTAATATCAACTACTACAGTAGCAGATCCACGCACAAAAAGGAATCCCGAATCCAATGACCTCCGTCGTAAAATATGTATCAGTCGGACCTGAATACTTGACGAAATAGGCGAAAGACTTAAACCCCCTTAAGGCTCTCTCTACTAGTAGTCCAGGGAATCACTTCCACCCTCCCCCCCCCGCCATGTGTGCCTATTCGTTTAAAAATGATGGCCGCGTTTATTCACAGCGATAAATTACCGTGGAAGAGTCAACGGCGCCTTCCTTTCTTTGGTATACTAGCAGGTGTACTTCTATTAACATCGTATATACGTGTGTATATATACGGCTTGCTGTAGTTTGGGCAGGCGATTCAGTAGCATAAACGGATGCTGGTATATATCTATACAGAGCACCTTAACAAATGGCATCGATGGCAGGCAATGGGTTGGAGTGGTCGTGAGCTCGAATCTCGAGTGTCCATGATGAATATGCTTTCCAAGAAAAATAAAGCGAGATTTCGAATTTCCTCATTCACGTCAACAGGGGCGTTTTACGATAGAGGTTCACCCTAAATTCTCTTGAGGCTCCTCACTTGACCTTAAGGAGCTCCATACCTCGCCGGAAAACTGACTTCAGCAACAAACACATTGCATCCCGATGAATAAATTCACGGCCCAAATATACAAAAAAGTCATTTTTTCGAAACAAGATTTTGGTGTTCCGACGATTTTGGGTTAAGGAACCTCGACATTCAGAAACCATTTTCGCGGAAATGTCCTACTTCTATCGTAGAACGCGTCAAGAAGCTGATAAAACACCCCGAACTTCGGACTACCACTCTGTAGACACGTATGAGCCCATACGATGACGAAGGACCCCGCTGTTCTGAGGGGGGGGGGGAGGTGTACTTATTATCGTGCATGGTCGTAGTCGTATGACCATCGGGGGGGGGGGGGGGGGGGGGGTAAGGCTTAAAATTGGGTAGGCGATTGTTAACCTTTTACCAGTAGCATTGGCCGAAGGGCTATTGTTATTAATAATATATTATATAGTACCTCAACATATACTGGTACCGGACACGTGTCTGAAAATCTCCGTACAGCGTTCATACCGCCGAATGGAGGAGATTCTGTCCCCAGCACCATCACGATAACATAATCATTTCGAAAGCGATGATAGCATCACCGTCAATGAGAAGGGCGAAGTGCTTGCCAATAACACGAAGTGTGATGTCACAGGTTTTTGTGCCTCACTCTGGCGAGAAAGGCAGTTGTCTGGAGTCGTGTGTTGGTTGGAGCTTGGTTGCGCAGCGTTTCGGATGCTCGCTGTGGCGATAACAATGCAACTCCCGCGCGGGTTGTGTGTTGGTGGTGGGAGCTTAGTCGCAGTGGTTTAGCGGCCTGCCTTCGGCAAGAAGCACCTTGTGCCGGTGGTGGAAGCTTGGTCGCAGAATTTTTGATGCGTGCCATGAGGGGTAGCACTTTTTTGGCGATTTTTTTTTCTTTAACTTCTGACTGACGTGGTTCCTTGTCCCAAAATCTTCGGAACACAACGCTTTTTTTTTAGAGATACTGTAGCAGTAAATATGTGTACATCCAAGCCATGGGATTGTTCATCAACCATTGCACTTTCAATTTTTGCTCACAAACAGTTTTTTTGTGGGGTATAGAGCTCCTCGACAATAATCAGCTGAGGAGCCTCAGAAAAAAAAACATTTGGTGCACCTCTGTGAAATGGGGTGCAGAGATATAAGCTGGTAAGGGACACAGAAATGTCGGTGCTGGGTAGAGCATGCTGCTTGTAGTTCACGAACTTCTGATCAATGCTCCTCAAGTGAGTTGAGAGGAAGGGAGAGAACTCGAGTGAGCAATAGAGGGCTTCGCCAGGAACACAGCTCAGTCCAGACGTCGACCAAAGCCAACCTGTATGAAGATACAGTCTATCGGGACGTTGTCATACAGAAGCTTCCCAACTATAACAGAATGTTCTCTACCGGGACGTTGTCATACAGAAGGTCCCCAGACTTAAAACATAATGTTCTGTGGGCGTAGAGGATGTCTGAACTGCTCCAATGAATATTCCCTAAGAGCTTATGTACAACTATATATTATATTCGCCAGCAGATATATTCCTACGTGTCTACACACAACCGTATCATATTCGTCTACAGGTATGTCTGGTATCTGCAAAGGGCTATGTGCGACCATACAAGGATCCGCATACGGGTATATGCTTCCGATATAATAGATGTGCTACTCCATCACATTAGCCCACCCTGAATAGTCGTAGATGCAGGTCACATGGCGATAAAAGGATGATGACCATATCATCCCAAAATCGGGAAGAGGGGTCGAAGATGCGGCCATTCGGCACAGAAATGAGGTGATAGAGCTACCCCACACCTCGTAGTGTATGAAAACAATGACTCGGAACTCAAAAATAGAAAGCCTCTCATCATGCTCACAGGGAAACAGCCGGAGAGGGTAAAAAATGCCTGTGAGAAGCAGGTGCGTCTAGCTCAGCGGGACCAGTCCTGCCGACGACGCCAAATGTGAAATGGGGTGCAGAGATATAAGCTGGTAAGCGACACAGAAATGTCGGTGCTGGGTAGAGCACGCTGCTTGTAGTTCACGAACTTCTTATTAATGCTCCTCAAGTGAGTTGAGAGGAAGGGAGAGAACTCGAGTGAGCGATAGTGGGCTTCGCCAGGAACACAGCTCAGCCCAGACGTCGATCAAAACCAACCTGTATGCAGATACAATCTATCGGGACGTTGTCATACAGAAGATTTCCAACTATAACAGAATGTTTTCTACCGGGACGTTGTCATACAGAACGTCCACAGACTCATGACATAATGTTCTGTGGGCAAAGGGGATGTCTGAACTGCTCCACTGAATATTCCCTAAGAGCTCATGTATAACTATACAATATTCGCCTGCAGATAGATTCCTACGTGTCTACATACAACAATATCATATTCGTCTACCAGGGAATGTCTGGTATCTGCAAAGAGCTATTAACATGTGCAACCAAACAAGGATCCGCACACGGGTATATGCTTCCGATACAACAGATGTGCTACTCCATCACACCTCTATATAATTTTTGGCATCTGTCATGCGTCTGTCGTCTTGAGTTCGGTGAGAAGGCAGTTTTCGGGAGTTTTGTGTTTCGGCGGGAGCTTTTCTTCGCAAACGTTTCCGTGGCTCGCTTTCTGGCGCGAGATCTCGCTACCACACCATCACCACCACAACAACAACAACAACATCATCGTTCTATAACTCAGAACTACTGTAAGCACTGTAAAGGAACATACAACGACATCATCATTCCGTAGTTTTCATCGTTTTATTTCGTCTCCCCGAACTCAAAAAATGAACAATTTTTACTATTAATAAACTTTTCCCGGTTTCTGCACTCACCTCCATAAGCTTTCTATCGTCGTCCGCAAATTTTTTAATAAAAACTAAAAAAGCACGTCAGATGTGAGTTCAACCGGTCGGCAGATCGGTCGATACTCTTTTGTGTGGTGCGTTTCCGTCAGGTGGTATTCTTCCAAAACACTCCACCAGAGTTTTTTCGTTTTTTGGAACCTGTCTTCTGCGGCCACGGACTGGACTTTTGGCGGCAAGTTTAAAACGGGAAAACAACAACAACAATCAACAGCATGTGGGCGGAGAGAGAGCCATGACGAGAAAAAAAACATAGTTCCTGCCCGTTATGTTTGTGGTCGATTGGCAGACGTTGAACACATCATTTGGCAAAAAAAATTGGAGACGGCGATTTGATCCCGTTAGCTAGTTGGAGACGTTAAATGCATCCGTCGGCCCATTGGAGACGTTGACGTTGATTGTATACATATCCGTTGGATTAATTGGAGACGTTGAAGCGGAAGTGGAGCACGTCCCCCTCCTTAACTATGTACTCCTTCCCTTCGCTCCGCAACAACCCCTTCTCCTTCGCGGCCTTCTCACTCCCACACTTGACGAGGTCTTCGTACGTCATCGCCTCCGCCCGGATGAAACCCCTGATTTTCAAAAACACAAGACACCAATAAATTCGGGGCAAGAAAAAGGAGAGTCGGGGGGAAGGGGCGGGAGGGGGGGGGTGTACTCGATAGGAGAGATGCACTCGATCTCATGCATGGCTGTAGTCTTATGACCGTAGACCCTCGCATCTCTACAATGTCGGGACGGGGGGTGGGGGGGGGGGGGGGGGCACAAGAGAAGGGGTGCAGAAAAGCAGGGGCGGGGTGAGAAAAAAAATAGTTGAGAAAAAGATGGCAAAAAGAAAAGAAAAGAAAAGAAGGAAAAAAAAGGGCGGAAGAGGGGAGAGAAGTGACGGGGAAATGCGTGTCTGACGGCATAGAAAGGTAGATCGAACGGCGACAAAAATCAGCAAGCGCGGCTGCGAGAACAACAGCGACAAGGACACCAACCATGGTGGGACCAACATCAACAGCAACAGGAGCAACAGCAACAGTCAGTGATAGAACGATCCAACAAGGATGGGAAACAACCGGGCAACTGCCACCATTACGGTGGACCATAGTAAACTGGGACCAAATATTGTTATCACGGGGGACCATAGTAAATAGGACCAAATATTGTAGGTAAAAATAGGTAAATATATAGGTTTTTATGTATACCACATGTCCTATTAACAATGGACCCCCGTAATAGTAAAAATATAGAAATATATAGGTTTTTGTGTGTACCGTAGGTGCTATTTTCTATGGTCCTCCGAAATGTTATATCATGGTGTAATATGTAACCGGCGTCCCCGGTGGCTTGGTAGGTGGTCTGCGAGCCTATCAAGATCAATTTCGTGAGTTCGAGTCTCACCGAGTGCATGCTCGTAGGGACTTTTTCTTGCATAAAATTGGTTAGCGGAAAGCGCGAGAGCGTGAGTTAGCTGTACATTCGATGAAAATCGACGAGCAGTGGGAATGCTGAACCCTATGCGCGATAAAAACTAAAGGCACGTACCGGGGGGGGGAAAGGACGACACCTGTGACCACGGCTTGTCCAGAAGATCGTCGAGGGTAAAACCTCCTACGAGTGGGCTGGAAAGTAAAAGTGATGATGAAAATAAATAAATAAATAAATAAATAAATAAATATCAACAGCAGTAATAAATCATGGAACAACCAAGGGTGAGCGAAAAAAAACAGAAAACGACCTGCAGCAGTACGTACACTCCTTCCCAGCGTCATAATGAAAAACAAACCAGTGCGTTGGGGTTTATTCGTGGACGAAATCACGAAAATCCTGCTTTTTTTTCATGTTTGTTTTGTACTCCACTTGGTTTTAGGATACCCCCTGTCTGGGTCTCGAAAATGGGTAGCGCCGGGGATTTCTTTTTTATTATGGACCCCTGGAACAACACCACCAATAAAAATAATGGAACAACAACAATTATGATGGAATAACAACAGCAGTGGTGGAATCACAACCACTACAACATAGTACTCGTACAAGGAGACGACGCAAGGCAGGGCGAGATGGGCGAGATCACACGAACTGAACACCACAGATGAAGGCTCAGAGATCGTGTTTTTTTATACATGCGGCACACCGAAGTCGGCGAGAACGGGGCATCGGTATGATGCGAGTGGCACCGTTACAGCAAAAAAATAACATAAACAAAATGGAGGAGTTCACCAGCTAGGGCATTTATCATGGCAGTGAAAAAAATGTGGTACGATATACAAGGAAAACGCAGCTTTGGCAGTAGCGGTTATATACCAGGTACCAGGAATAACATTTGGTCCTTTTTTTTTTTGCGCCATCCCATATATGTTGTTCGCCCTTTTTGCTCCTGCTCCCTCCTAGTGATGGTCGTACCTCACATCCGGGTTCATAAAGTAGGCTCTTCTCTCTCCTCCCCGCCACGGTACGCGCCTTGCGTTTTCATCTCGAGAAGGGTTCAGAACTTTCTTGCCTCGTCGCCTCGCTTCCAAATGTGCCTACCCACCCTATAACTGGCGCTCTCGACAGAAGAGGGTGTCCTTCGAGAACTAAAACTCCATACGGATAATCGAATCCATGACCCCAACGCTAGTAGTATTCGAGCTTAACCACTATCAGTACACCACCGGGACGACCGTCCTATAAGAGCAGCAGCAGTAGTAGTAGTAGTAGTAGTAGTAGTAGTAGTAGTAGTAGTAGTAGTAGTAGTAGTAGTAGTAGTAGTAGTAGTAGTAGTAGTAGTAGTAGTAGTAGTAGTAGCAGTAGCAGTAGCAGTAGTAGTTGTAGTTGTAGCAGTAGTAGTAGTAGTAGCAGTAGTAGTAGTAGTAGTAGTAGTAGTAGTAGTGGTAGTAGCAGCAGTAGTAGTTGTTGTTGTATAGTAGTAGTAGTAGTAGTAGCAGTAGTAGTAGTGGTAGTAGTAGTAGTAGTAGTAGTAGTAGTAGTAGTAGTAGTAGTAGTAGTAGTAGTAGTAGTAGTAGTAGTAGTAGTAGTAGTAGTAGTAGTAGTGGTGGTAGTAGCAGTAGTAGTAGTAGCAGTAGCAGTAGTAGTAGTAGTAGTAGTAGTAGTAGTAGCAGTAGCAGTAGTAGCAGCAGTAGTAGTAGTAGTAGTAGTAGTAGTAGTAGTAGTAGTAGTGGTAGTAGCAGTAGCAGTAGTAGCAGTAGCAGTAGTAGCAGCAGTAGTAGTTGTTGTTGTATAGTAGTAGTAGTAGTAGTAGTAGTAGTAGTAGTTAAAGGAGTAGTAGTAGTTGACTGACAGTTCAAGAGTACAAGAGTATGTACGTACAGCAGTAGCATAAACTAAAAGCAAACACTTTTTCTGTACAAAGAGAGAAAGAGAGAAATCTGAAACCAGTAACAATCAACAACCCGTTAACTCAGTGTCCCGTTTTTTTGGAGGAAAAACAACTTGGAAATTGAGTGGTTTGTCCCCAGAACGGGACCTGCACTCCTGAAAGGGTCGAAGTTACTCTTACACTGCCACTGCCTGTGCTGCAGTCGCACGGTCCCTGATCGATACCCGCGTACATGCTTATGCCGATATCGCACCTTTCGAAGTCGCTGTGGATCACACCCGCAGCCTGGGGAGCCGTCCAGCCTGAGCAGATAGTCCACGCCCTGGTCTCCGTCTCCCCTGAGGTGAAGTAGGTCTGCAGCCCCAGAGCGCCGTACGCCTCTTTCACCATGGCTCGGAGTCCGCAGGTCTCCTCGGTGACGCCTTCGCGCGTTCAGTATCAGCACGACAGAGGCAACGATGAACGATAATTATAACGATAACGGATAAAACGTCACGGTGAACGGTAACGTTAAATGGTATCGATAATAAAAACGACAAAGCGATAACGATAAACGTAACAATAAACGGAAACGATATACGATAGCCACATAGAACGATACCATGGTCAACGGCAACGATATAGAAACGATAAAACGATATAAGATAGTGAAAAAAAAAAACGATATAAACGATAGACGTTGACGACATAAGGTAGTGAAAAAACGACATATAATAATCGATAAACGATAACGACATACGACAGTGAAAAAAAAACGACATCAACAACAAACGATAACGACATGCGATAAACGGTAGCGATGAACGATCATGGTGAAGAAAAAAACGATACGTATAAAGACCACGATACAAAAGAAAAGGGCATCGATATCGGCAACAACGATAAAATAGCGGCAATCGCAACCTCGCGTTAAAATAACAACCGACGCGTAGCACAACACAGACGACAGCGGCAACCAACCGCAAGTTAAGGCGACATCGAACACACACAAAGCGCACGACACCCAGCCGACTTCGACCAAATTCGAACGAAAACGTCAACGTATGACAAATAAAAAATGCCGACAAATAAAAGACTGGTACAACGAAAAACAACGCCAGACAACACCCACGAGAAAAAAAAAAAACGACAACAAAGCCAGAACGAAAACGTCAAAACGACACAAAAACAAAAACAAAAAAAACAGGACAATGACAGCGAACGGCAACTGACCACGACCACTATTAAGGGCAATGACAGCGCCAAAACTATGACGACGACGAACGACCAGGTTTCTTTTAGTACCACACTCCCGTTTTGGGAACAAACTACTTGAAATTAGACTGGTTCGTCCCCAAAACGAGACTGCAGTTCTAAAGGGGGGTTAATCAGCATGTTAGCATGTCTCGTACGACAAAAAAAGGTAACACTCTACGTACGTGGGAGACGGCTATTAACCCCTTTAGTCTTCTATTACGGGGGACCATAGTAATTAGGACCTATGGTAAGCAAAAAAAAATGTACATTTTAGTATTTTTTCAATTAATAACAACATTTGGTCCTGTTTACTATGGGGTCCCCCGTAATAGGACTGCACACTTGTTGTGGGCACAAAACACTTGGAATACGAGTCAGAGGTTGTGATTTCTGTGCAGCGCAAAAGTACAAGGGATACCATCCCTACAACAGGAAGGAGAGGTGAACTCCCAACGGGGGCGTTACGTACCGTAGAGCGCCGGGGTCAACGGTGTAAAACACGTTGCCAGATCAACACGCACTACAAGCACAACACAACGGCAGCGCAACAACAGCGCAACAAGCGAAACAAACAAACAAACACACAAACAAAGAGCAAGCACCACATGCACAACGTGAGCGACCAGTTTGTGTGTGTGACTGAGCAATTACTTATTAATAGCATCAATAGTGACTTATTAATAGTACATTAATAGTATAGTACCAGTCTGATCGGAAATATAAGGTACATTTCGATTGCCACAACATGTGCAAAACTGCCTTATATTTCCGATCAGACTGGTACTGACTCATTAATAGTATTGTAATAACTTGTTAATAGTATAGCAATGACTTATTAGTATAAGCCCAATAGAAAAAATAGGTGCCACCCGTGTAAGGCTCGGAAAAATTAGGTGCTATCCCTGAAAGGCTCAGAAAAATTAAGGTACAACGTGCGATCCGTGGGGTGATATTCCTTCAAGCACGAAAGGAGTAAGCCCACCAACAACCCTAAAGGCAAAACTAAACCGAGCAAAAGCACCACCCGCACAACAAGCGCACAACATCAACAACCATAAAAAAACAAGCAAGTTGCTAAAATAACAAGCCTAAAAAGAAGCGCAAGCGAGCAACACAACAGCCCCCCGGCAAGAGAAACAACGTACATACTATTATTAATAGCAAGTAGCAGCAGCAAGTGCAACGAGCACGACCATGGGTGAACAAGCACAATGAAAAACCAACAGCACAGCAGTGTCAACAAGCACGACCAGCAGTGGTTTTGGCATCAACCCCTCTGTCAATTCAGCCGTATACGGGCACATAGGATCTGGTTGAGTCCGTGCCGTACGACCCATTTCAACCATTGTCACTCGGAAGCTTGTCGTGTAACTCGGGCAACCATGTTGTATCGTGCCCCCAATCACGAGCGGCGGTCGCTGTAGTCGTCAACTTTGTGTAAGGGTTAAGCTAACCCTTTTTTAGGACTGCAGTTCCGTTTTGGGGACAGAGCAGTCTAATTCCAAGTGATTTGTTCCCAACACGGGACTGCAGTCTTAACAATTCTAAAAGGGTCAAGTATCTTACCAAACCAACTTACTCGCACGCTGTATACGAGATGGCGAGGCATGCGTGGCACTCCCTACCCATATTGTGAAGATATACAAATCGCTAACCGTTGTTGATTCGGTTAGATCGTAGGGCTTGGTGGCAATCAAGCCCTCAAGCACGACAGCAATCGCGAAAGACACAACGAGGTCAACAACAGCAGGCGCGGCAAGCCCGACGAGGGCAACAGGCGGGGCCACCGGAGGCCGCGAGTGGGAAAAGCAATTGGCCCTGGAGGGCTCTCTGCCGAGTGAGGGATGGCGGTAGACAGGAGCTACTGTACATCAACAGCAGATCACAGCGAGGAGCGATTGTTGTCGTTGATGTTGATGTTGATGTTGGTGTTGGTGTTGGTGTTATTGTCGTTGATGTTGATGTTGATGTTGGTGTTGGTGTTGGTGTTATTGTCGTTACCGTTGCTGTTGTTTTGGCCGTAGTTGAAGGTTTAGTTGTTGCTGTTGTAGTTGTTGCTCGTGTCGCTTTCTTCATCAGGTCGCCACCAACATCTAGTCCATGGTCGCACGACGCAACACCAGCAGTTGTAAAAACATCGGCCAACAACAAACGGTAGACTGACTGACTGACCGATAGGAAAAAGTCCTACAAGAAGAGCGGAGGCACCGAGGATCAAACTCCTGACTGCAGTAAGCTACTGCGCTATCAGCGGTTCTTCTATTTGTACTGCGTTCCGACAACAGCCTTGGGATCGTATTCGCTATCGAGCGATTAGCGTCAGCGCAGAAACCTTGTATGATGGCTTGGTGGGTACGTGTGGGTGTGGGTTGATGGGTAGGTAGATGGGTTGCTGGGTGTGTCGTTTGGTGCGTGGGCTGGTTGGTCCCACCAACACCAACATTTCGACGCTACGCGATGCGCGTCAGCGCAAAAACCTTGCATGGTGGATAGGTGGGCGGAAGGGGGGGGGGGGGGGGGGGGTGGTACTCATTTGTTACTTGCCGCAGTCATTTGACCATTGACCACGCATCCCTTTCGGGGGGGGGGGGGGGGGGGGGGGGATATGTCGGTCATACGTGATACCAATTCATGTCTCAACCCCTCCAGGACTGCAGTCCCGTTTGGTGATAATTAGGCGTTACGGTTCATATTCTTTAGCTGGGTACTTGCGTATCAGTAGTACGTACGTACGTAGCTCACTTCGACAGCAGCAGCTGGCACTGTTTGTGGTTGATCGCGCTTGTGGGAGCACCAAGTGGATACCGCACGGAACGGTGCTGGCAGACTGGTAGTACTAGAACACGTGAACAGGCAGGGCCGTGGCTTGCACCTGGACAGCGGTCGCTCTTGTACAATTTAGGTATAAATGCTTACATACATTTAACAACAGAGTGGTATACGGTAACAGCTATAATACCTATTGTACTACCAGGTGCTTTGGTATGGTATGCATGCGTACACGTATGTGCCAATATCCACGTCGCTGATCGGGTGGACATCAACCATTATGGTTAACGTACGAACGTATGTGTACAGTCCCCGCTTCCCTGCTTTGACGCCAACATATTCACTCACTCACGTGAAATCCGCATACATCATGTTCTCGTACGAAAAATAGACGGCGTGTGGTCCTTCGGCCTGGAAGCGACGAACACGGGAGCAGCACCACCCACAGAGCTTTGCGAACTCTATTACCCGTCGAGGTCTCGCTTTCATTTGATGTGGCCGGGAGACTCATCGTCTTTGCTTCCATAGGGGATGTTTGTTTCTGGATTTCTCGAAGCGCAAAATCACCAGCTCTGATGTAACGCTGCTGTCTCTTAATGCACCTGGTGGTACCTGTTCCATTCCCAGTTACGAGAGGAACCTTCCAACACGACCAAGCGCTGACGAGCTCAGAACGGATTTCGACTCGAGCAGGGGAGGACGGAGTTGCAACTAAGGGGTCTCCATAGACACCGGCGGTGTCGAAATCGGCGGTGATTTGGCAGTAGTGGACAAACCTCGATAGTAGATCTTCCTGGGGTAGCTAATTAGGCACTCTGATTGGCTAGGGGTATATTTTACGCGGCTCAATCAACTTTCGAGTATTTCCCAGCCACAGCATCCCGAGTCATCCCGAGTCAACCTAGAGTCTTCCCAAGCTCAGCATCCACGCCGGCCGAGCCAACCTAGAGTCTTAACAAGCACAGCATCCCAGCACTGACCACTGGCATAAGGTTAGGGTTCGGGTTAGGGTTAGGGTTCGGGTCGGAGGGTCGGCTTCAGGCGTCCAACACAAAACCCCCATAAAGATCTACTATCAGGGTCTGTCCACCCCTCTGATTTGGTCTATCTATTAATTGCATGAGACACGAAGGTCACCGACCACACTCACATCTTACACACAAGGAACGATTACTAATTTTTGCTTTAATTTTCGTACCCCCTGTCCGAATTTTCTTCGAATTTTCTTTGCATCACACAGAGTCGCCCACAGCACACAGGCGACCCCTTGTCTCACTGCGAGACGCCCTTTCGAGCGTTGTGTGCTCGAAGGGCGTCTGGCTCCTCATTGTAAGTAGTCAATGGCGACATCAAGATCAAAATCAAATCGCCGTCGATATTATTAATAGTATCAATATTATCAATATCGAAACCGAAATCGAAAAAAAGCCAAGGTCAACTCAACATCAATATATAACCAAATATCGACATCAATAGTAGCATGCATATCAATACCAGCATCCCAGGTACCAGGTACGTAAAAGTAAAAATCACAAAATTAAAAATTGTTGCCGGTAAAAAGTAAATTGTTGCCGGTAAAAAGGTAAATTGCGTTCAACTTTTCGATTCTTCTTGGTTCGATTTTTTTCAGCGTTGGAAGCAATTCGGTATTTTGTACTTTGTTTTTTTCCCCACGTTTTAGCGTCGTGATATATATAACAGCGCCAGCCCTGGCTTCCACACCAGCGATAGATTATAAATCACCAAGTGACAAATGGCGCCTTTTCGCAGCTACGAAAACTAACGGCATATCTCGTATCTCGTATATTATAAATACTATTTAATAAATGCTGTTGCTTATCACAGGCAGCGATGGCTTTACGGGCTCCCCGCTCCGTGCATGCAGCAAAAAAAACGAGGAAACAAGAAAAAAAAAGGAAATTTCTCGCATTCCGATAAATAAATGAGAACGAAAATGGTTGCATACCGTTGTGGTCTCAAACGTTACGAGCGACAACGAACGGTCCATTTCCCCTGGCGTTGCAAGCGATACCATAGCGTTCGTCCCGAGACCGCAGCTGGATCTTGTCCTAAGCCACCAGTATTCTTTCACGCGGCCAACGATCATACATTGCAAGTGTTGGAATGGATGAGGCCTCCTGCCCCGGTCGGCGGCCCTACCCTAGCTAGGCTAGGCGTCCACAGACTGATCGCTTCGTGCGTTCTAACTCTGAGCAAGTAAAAACAAAAACCTGGATCCATGTCGTTGTACCAAAGATGGGTTCCTCGGATTGGGTCACGATTTTGACTGCTTCAAAAGCTTCGGCAAAACGCCTCCTGGGATCGGCCCTACTAATGGTGTAGTTTCACGCCTGTAATGCAGTACAGCACTAATACGGGGAGCCATAGTAAATAGGACCAAATCTTGTTAGTAAAAATAGGTAAATACATAGGTTTTTATGTACCCCGTATGTCCTGTTAACTATGGTCCCCCGTGATAGTATTGGCCCATGCATATATATAAATACAACTATAATTACGATTTTTGAGGTCGTTGTCACTTGCTAGCTCTTGGCAGACAGACCGACTGATAGACAGCTCTTCGCAAACAGCCCTTCTTCTTTGAAACAGCCGAACAGCCAAACGACCTTTCTTCCTTCTTTGGAACAGCCGAACAGCCAAACAACCTTTTCTTCTTTCTTCTTCGCCAAACAGCCAAACAACCTTTTCTTCTTTCTTCTTCCGCACTCTGCCAACCAATAGACAGCTCTTCGCACGGCGCCTAAAAGAGGCGTCTCGCCTTCGACGAACGGCATAGATAGGTGCAGCTGTCGGCGGCCAAGCTGCTGCTGTCGGTGGCGAACCTGCTGGTGCTGCAACCCCCGCCTCTCCCTTCTCCACGCCCCCTAAGCTCACCTCCCCCTCGTCGAGAGGCGCGTGGTCCTCGCCCTCTGGCAAGAGAGCGGCAACGACAAAGACCGACCTGGTGCCGGCTGTTGTTTGCGACCAGTGCACGGACCAGCACTTGGTCAAGAACTCCGCGCCTGGTGGCAAAAACGTGGCCTTCGCCACCTGCAAGGATCTCACGTGCGTGGTGGCGGGATCATCCTGACAGGGCAACCAACTGCGAGTTCTGTGCTCGCCCGATCAAGGAAGGGACTGTCTCGTACTCCCTCGAGACTGCTGACAGTGGTGAGTGTCTTATGTCTATTGTGCATGCTGTATGTTGCCAGTACGTTTTTTGGGGGTTTTCATTTGCCTTTTTGCATACAATTCTACGTCAAAGCGTTTATTTATTTTTTACTCATCCATGCTCGTTCTTTCCCCTTCGTGCGTTGCGTCGGCTCCTCTTACACACAGTGCACGCGAACGCGCACATGCACAACTGTTTGCGGGACGTGAACGAAGGAACGGAGGATTCAGCTGTCGCCGTCACCGCTGCACCGAACGACGTGAGTGCTGCTGCTACTGTGGTGCATTTTCGGTGCATGCACACGATTTCTGTGTGTACATGTTTTGGTGACCCCACGTTTTTTGCTCGTTTTCGGCTGCCGCTGCTGCTGCTGCTGCTGTGTCAGCGCCACGCCATGAGTGCTGCTGCTGCTGTGCACCTGCTTCTCCTGTGCACTCGCTGCTGCTGTAGTGCTGCTGCGTTGTTGCCGTGTGCGCACCTGCTGCTCCTGTGCAATTGCTGCTGCTGTATGTAGTGCTGCTGCGTTGTTGCCGTGCATCATGCTGGAAGCGTACATATTTTCGGATCGTCAATTCCGTAGGTTTTGCGATGGCGGCATACCAGGGTACATGCTTTTTGTCTTCCTTATTTTCATATCGTTGCTATGCTGCTGCTGCTGCTGCTGCTGCTGCTGCTGCCAACGCTGCCAACGCTGCGGCGATTCGTTGCAGCTTCTGCTGCTGCTAATGCTGTGGCTGCTTCTGCTGCTGCTGCTGCTAATGCTGCCGCAATATCCACTGAATGTTCGTATGTACTCGGATTACTGTTGTTTTTCTTGGTCGTTTTCGTACCCAAATGGTTCTTTTGATACGTGAAAAAATATTTTTGTCGTTTTGCTCCTGCATTTTGCGTACGTACTGCAATTTCTGTTTTTGGCTTGGTTATTTTCATATGTATCGTTGCTATGCTGCTGCTGTGGTGCTGCTGCGTTGTTGCCGTACATCATGCTGCACTTGTGTGTGTACATATTTCGGTATCGTCAATGAAATTCCGTAGGTTTTGCGATTGCGGCATACCAGGGTACATACTTTTTTTCTTCCTTATTTTCATATCGTTGCTATGCTGCTGCTGCCAACGCCGATTATTGTTTTTATTGGCCATTTTTGTACCCAAATGGTTTTTTTGATACGTAAAAAAAATATTTTGGTCGTTTTGCTCCTGCATTTTGCGTACGTACTACTTTTTCTCGTATGTCGTGTTGTTGCTATGCTGCTGCTGCGTTGTTGCCGTACAGCATGCGGAGGTGGGTCTATAGTGAGGTACCAAAAATACTTTTCGGACGGCCTCGGGGTACATACTTTTTTTCTCCCTTCTTTTCATATCGTTGCTATGCTGCTGCTGCCAACGCTGTGGCGATCCGTTGCTGCTGCTCTGCTGCTGCTGCTGCTGCTGCTGCTGCTTTTAGTGCTGCCGCAATATTCACTGAATGTTTGTATGTACTCGGATAATTGTGTTTCCTGGTCGTTTTGTGGCGCTGCTGCGTTGTTGCCGTACATCATGCTGGACATGATTTGTGTGTCTATTACTCTTAAACTTGTGCGTGTGTACATATTTATGTATCGTCAATGATTTTTTTTGTGGTGCTGCTGCGTTGTTGCCGTACATCATGCTGGACGTGATTTGTGTGTGTATTGTACTACACTTGTGTGTCTGCATATTTCTGTATCGGCAATGAAATTACGTACTTGCTGCTTCTGCTGCTGATGCTGCTGCCGTCGTATAGCAAGCGATTACGTGCTGCTGTTGTGCCGCTGTAGAGTAGTACAAATAATGAACTCTGCCCCCCCCCCCCCCCTTCCCCCCTCCCCCGCCGTTCCCTGCACGCCACTCCCGCCCCGCGCACCCTATATGTTTACTTCGACCAGGTCCGTGGCAAGTGCTACAACTGCCGCCTGACGGACTCCACCATCAAAGACGGAGACATCATCATCAAGCGCAAAAAGACTCCCTTCCAATTCGCCTGCTCCAGGGCTTCGCGGAATTCCGAAGCAGTACGCCAAGCAGATTGTCGCCATCCAGGACGAACGAAAGGAAACAAATTGTTTCCCACATTTCCCAAAATCACGATTATTTCTTCCTACACATATCCAACGGGTTCAACAGCGAACAGATCCACATTCTGGGCCTCCCGCCTCGTTACCACAGCATCCTGGAAGACTATTTACATATCGTGTCTCATCCAAACTCCTATGCTGGCTACATCGAAATCGCGGCCGCCCAGCAACTATACAACATTTCCATAACCGTTGTCGTTGCCGGCACTGCTGCTTTCTCTCCTGTCCCAAACCTTCCTCTAAACAACAGCCTGTATGTTGTATATCATCCACATGCCAAGCACTACTCCACTCTCTCCCCCACACTGATGAAATATGTTATTCTTATTTTTAGACGAATGTCATTCTTTCTCTTGCGTCACCCGATCTTACGTTTCACATTACATTCATAAATGAACGCGATTATTACATCCTTCACCGTTTCTTACACAAATACATTTAGTTTGGTTGGCTTTGGGCTATGTCGCCAATTAATTGCAGTTATATGTACACGAAACGACGGAATACCCACTCCGAAGGAAAGCCTTGTATATATATATATATATGTTCATGGTTTCAAGGCGCCGAGCGAGGTAAACCCCTGCCGCTAACGAGTTCCAAAATAATACTAAATAGTTGCCTTCAGCCCTCTCTTCCAGCACGGTTCGACGCGATTCGACGAGTGAAGAAATTGCTCAACCCTGCTCGCGATAAAAGTGAAAGGCACGTACAGAAGTGGGGAGGGGGGAGAAGAGCCTACTACTGCGGGGGACCATAGTAAATAGGACCCAATATTGTTAGTAAAAAAGGGAATTATAGAGGTTTTTGTGTTTACCGCAGGTCCTATTTACTATGGCCCCCCGAAATACTACAGTGTGTGACCCCGGATCTGAGTTACGACTAGGAAGTGCCTGCTGGTATTAATTTACAAAACTTTTTTCTCTAGTTTTTTTACTCGATTTTTAGTATACCCCCCCCATCTAAGACTCGAGAAAAAAAGTGGGACGTCTTTTTTCGTGTACCCTTGTACCAGTTTATAATACCCGGTACAAATCACGGGCGACCATAATGAACAGAACCTACCAGGTATGGTACACACAAAAACCTATATATTTACTTATTTTTACCAACAATGTTTGGTCCTATTTACTACGGTCTCCCGCAATATAAATAGCCATCGACAGAGGTTTTGCAAGGTTTTCGCGGCTTGCGCCGGCCGCTCAGTGAAACGAGTGCAGGACGGTTGATACGAGTACGAGTGGCCTCCAGTGCGCATTTACTTGGAAGCAAACATTTACATGTGGAAAAAATAACCTGGTATGAGCTACAAGTGAAATATAAACAAAGCTAGAGCCATTATTCGCTAAAAAAACGAGGGGCTCGTTGTCGAATCGAGAGGTGTAAATGAGAGGACAACACACATTAATAGCAAGACTCCGCTGCGCCCTGGAACCGCTCTGGAGGCGAGTCTAACAGAAGAGAGGGGCGTGCCCGATCATGGACTAACCCCCCTTACGTGAGACGCCGATATAGCCACCCAACCAACCATAAATTTTGGTGTCACCAGTCGTAAACGGTCAGCGCGAGCGCCGAGAAGCACCGTTAGAGTGATCACGTGCCCGTGCCGCACGACTCCAATCAACCATTGTAACTCGGACACCAACCATCGCATCACCCCCCCAATCACGCAGCAGTAGGCGCTGCTTTTAATAGCCCTTTTTCGAGATTATTTTTTTCCCCCTCTCAAGTCTCAAGAGGGGCTTTGCACTTGGAGTAAGGGCAGGGAGCGGGTGAAACCGTTCCAGAGTTGAGCCTACGTTTTAGGGGACAAGGTACTTGGGATTAGTATGTAATCGTCTCTGCACTCGCGACCAAAACCGTGATACATCACGAATGAGTTTTGGAAAGTCGTTGTCTTGTAATTTTGATTGTTATTTCCAGCAAGTCTGAGCCTGTCTTGTGTGAGCACGGACTGTCAGATAGATTTTGGTGGTGCACTACAAAAGCAGCGGCGGCGGCGTCAGCAACAACAACAGCAACGACAAAGCGCAATCCCAGCAACACTCAATAGCAGAATCAACAGGCAGGAAAGCAAACAAGCAAGCAACAGCAGTAGTCAACAAAAAACTACACCAACATTTCAACGACAAAAACACCGTCAACCTCAACCCCAACAACAAGCCGCAACAGCGGCAACACCCGAATAACAGCAACGACCAACAACAACCTTAACAAAAAAAAACAACAACCTTAACAGAAAACAACAAAAACAACGAAAACAACACTATCTACCACCATCACTTACTACTACCACCACCAACACCACCAGCAGCACCATCATCACCCCCCCCACAGCGCACAAGGGGGATGATCATATCACGCAGTGTGTATATGGTGAGGCACCCACGAGGCAGTTACATAGTGAACCCATTGCCGTCTCTGGAACTGGCCACACCAGAAAATAAATTGTTTCATTGACGCTGTCATCTATAGGCAAGAAAATCCGCCTCGACAACTGTTCTTAGTAGGATGCAGCTCACCCTTCATGCGACTCGCTCAACACATGACGGCGCTTCGCGCTTGGTGCAAGCAATGTCTGCCTCTGGTCGATGAAAACCCGACGTGCTCCGTCCCGGCATTGTAGGGATGCGAGGGTCTATCGTCATACGACTACGGCCATGCATGCTATCAAGTACACCCCCACCCCCCCCCGCGCCTTGCCACCCCCCCACACCCGCAATAGAGTAGAACTCACACAGTAGGAGAATGTGAAATGTACAAGAAGGAACAGGATGTGCTATTAACAGAAGAGAAAATAAAGGAAATAGACGAATGTGACATGGCGGAGTTGGATACACTAGATAGCAGCGAGAAAACGATCGCTATCGTACAAGATAAGACAGTGGTCACAGGCGGCAAAACGGGAAGGGGATAAGGTTAGCAAAAAAGTTCAATGGAATATACGGAAACGACGTCATGAGCGCCTAAAACGTCGGACGTGTCTCTAACAGGAGTAGGAACGGTGCTCCGTCTCGAAAGAGATGCGTGGTCAATGGCCAAATTACTAAGGCAAGCAACAAACTAGTACGCCCCCCCCCCCCCCCCCCCCGACCAGTACCCCCCCCGATCTCCTACCGACACCCCCCCCCCCAAACACT
Source organism: Macrocystis pyrifera (assembly GCA_031763025.1). Classification (NCBI taxonomy): domain Eukaryota; class Phaeophyceae; order Laminariales; family Laminariaceae; genus Macrocystis; species Macrocystis pyrifera. The sequence continues at coordinate 115,804 of JASSKH010000030.1, forward strand.
GACCAACGACACCGCACCTAAAGACTCCAAAAACTCCTGCTTGTCCTCCCCATCCAGTTCAACCAGCTCGGATTCCATCTGCGCAGAGACGATGACAGCCCGAGCTCCCTCCGCCTCAGCATACTTCCTCACGTCGTCCACGAAAGCGTTGCCATCGGCGAGGTCGGAGTCCGCTACGTTGCAGGCGTAGATAACCTGCGTACGGTTGCGGCGTCAATCAACCATCGGAGTGGGGCGGGAGGGATGGGAGGGAGGGAGGGAGGGAGGGAGGGAGGGAGGGAGAGAGGGAGAGGGAGGGGGGGGGGGGGGAGGGGACGGAGGGAGGGAGGGAGGGAGGGGGGAAGAAAGGGGGGGAGAGGGAGGGAGGGAGGGGGAGGGGGGAGGGAGGGAGGGGGGGGGGGGGGGGAGAGACGGGGGCAAGGAGGGAGGGCTCCCTGTCAGATTGACGCAAGGGTAAGGGGTGGGATTAATATCCGATCCGATCCGGTCCGATTCGAGCTGGACCGAATCGAACCGAGCCGGCTTGAGCCGTACCGAACCGAACAGAACCAAACCGAACCGAACCGGACCGAACCGAACCGAATCGAACCGTACCGGACCGAATCGGATCGAACCTAAACGAACCGAGCCGAACCTATCTGTATCCATCCGATTTAATTTGATTTCATCCGTTTCGATCCAATCCTTTCCGAACCGGAAATATCCAACTTGGTCATCCGATCCGATCCTTTCGATCCGATAGCATTCAATCCCATCCTCTCGCATCCGATGATGTCCGATCCGATCTTTTGGTCCGATCGTTCCATCCGATCCGGTCTGACTATCTCACTGGATCCGATCCCACCTGATCCGATTACATCCGATCTGTTCTCCACCGCGGTCATTTCACCTTCTTTTCGGTTAGCAACCCCAGCCCCTTCGTTTCTCTCGCCTCCTCTTCCGTCAACTCGACCGATCGAACGGGGTCTCCTAGATAATTTCAACACCGCGTACAGAAAGGGAGAGAGAGAGGGAAGGAGGAGAGGGGGGGGGGGGGGGGGGGGGGGGGGGGGGAAGGAGAGAGAGAGGGGAGGAGGAAGGAGGGAGGGGGAGGGAGGGAGAACATCGTTAACCCTAGGAAGAGAAAACAGCCATATACAGCCACATGATTAAAAAAAAAAAGCCTCAGGCTACCAAAGCCGGCAAGCGTAAAAACTTCCGCAGCGAAAACTTACAAAAGAAGCAAAAAAGCTAAGATAAAAGAACAGAAACAAGCTGAAACCCGAAAAAGCCGAGAGCTAAAACGTTCAGCGAGCTGCTAAGAAAGCCTCGAGCGAAAAAACAAAACGCAACCTCGCAGAAATCCTCAAATGCAAAAAACAACCAGCTGGAAAAAAAAAATCGCCACATTTTTTTCCCGCGGTTTAAACATTCCGTAAACGCCCCCAAGACAACTTGGGCGCTAAAAAAACTCTGCTCTCTGCGATCTAAAATAACCTGCGAGCCAAAAAACAAATCTGCAAGCCAACCAAAAACCCGCAAGCACAAAAAGCTGCAAGCCGTAGGAACAAAGCTGCAAGCTACGAAAAGCTGCAAGCTACACTGCGCCTCTCTTTCGCGCGAATGACTACTTGCTCCCCCCCCACCCCCGATATAAACGAAAGTGACATGGAGGAGTTTGGTACACTGGCTAGAAGGGAGAAAGCGATCGCTATCCTAGGAGATAGATGATGGCCACAGCCCGCGAAACAGGAAAGGGGACAACAAATAGCAAAACGTACCTGTGTAATACATGGAAACAACGTGATGAGCGCCCAACTGATGTTGGAGGTGTCTTTAATAGGACAGTGCTAGGAACGGTGCTAGGAACGGTGCTAGGAACGGTGCTAGGAACGGTGCTCCGTCTCGAAGGGGGTGCGTGGTCAACGGTCAATTGACTCAAGCAAGCGAGAAATGGGTATGCCCCCCCCACCCCCTACTACACTACTAGAAGCAGTATAGTACACGGGTACAAGGTTCTCCGTCGGGACGCGGTTGACTTGAAGCCGCGGAGGTGTCCCAAGATGTTATTTGAACGAAGCGACAAGCTACAAAAAGGGCAACCAAACCCCAAAAAAACTGCAAGCTACTACGAAAAAGCTGCAAGCTACCGAAAAAAAGGCAAGCTACTAAAAAAAACTGCAAAGCAAACAAAACGAGCTTCAAGTCAACAACAAAAAGGTCGCGCGCTAAGGTATTGGTTGGTATATGTGCGCATCTCCTGTACCAAGTTTTCGTCAGGAAGGCGTTACGGCACACGAGAATACTATACTAGCCACTAACAAGACGCCTCGTGTCTTCGTTTCAGCGTTGTTCTCCATACCGTCTTCGAGGGCTTTGAGAAGCTTGGCCAGCCTCGACGTTTCGGTCGGCGTGGCTTTCCCCGGTTTTTTTTTTCATTTTTTTTTTCCAATCGTTTTTTATCGTTTCTTTGTTATTTTTTATCACCGTTTTGTTCTTCTTCTGCATTCTCAATCTCCTACCACCCCCCCCTGCCTATGGTCTTGAGAAGCTCGGTCATTCCCCACTTTCTCGGCCGGTGTGACACACCCCTTTACGTTCTGTTTTTTTTTTTTTTGGTCGTTTCCGTCCGTTTTTCGACGACAGCTTCGTTTTCGTTTTGATTTTTGATTTTTCGATTTTTTTCTTCCCGTAGTCTCCATGTGTTTGTTGTGCCTACGTACCATCTTCGAGGGCCTTGAGAAGCTTGGCCAGTCCCGACTTCTCGGCGGATGTGGCCTTCCTGTCCTTCGAAGCCTTCTGCAGGCGCTTGTCCACCTTCACCCGCCACGTGAAAATCAAGGACAGCATATTCAACACGAGTTTCAAAACGAAAACTAAAGTGAGATTAAAAGTGATACTCAACTGATTTTCAAAACCGAGATTCAAAATGATGTTCAAGCTGAGGCGATGTGGATGACGAGGGTCGAAGAAGGGGGGCTAAAAGGGAGCAGAAAATAGTGAGGAGGCGGATGAAAAGCGGGGGGGGGGGGGGGGGGGGGGGAAAGGTTATCCCCTTAAGAACTGCAAAAAAAATTTATGGGACATACTAATTGGAATCAGTGTCGTAAAAATTTGGTAATATTACAGGGGGCCATAGTAAATAGCACCAAATATTGTTAATAAAAATATGGCAATATATGGGTGTTTGTGTGCACCGTAGGTCCTATTAACTATGGACCCCCATGACTGTGTAAAGGTGAAGGGGGCGACGGGCAAAGGGGAGGGGAGCAGGACGAGAGGATTGCGTGGGGTGGGGGGGGTGTACTCATTATCATGCATGGCCGTAGCCGTTTGACCATAGGCCATAACCGGGGGGGAGGGGAGGCGTACTCATTTTGTTGCTTGCCTCAGCAATTTGACCACTGACCACGATCCCCTTTTCGAGACGGAGCACCGTTCCTACTCCTACTCCTAATAGAGACAAGTCCAACAGTTGGGTACGCATTACGTGTTTCCCATGTATTACATGCCTGGTAAGTAGAAACGCTTTGCGCGGGGGGCAGGGGGGGGGGGGGGGGGGGGGGGTACTCACTATCATGCATGGCCGTAGTCGTATGTGTGACCATATATCTTCCCAGCCCTACAATGCCGGGACGGAGCACGTCGGGTGATCACCGACCAAACAGACATTGCTTTACCAAGCGCGAAGCGCCGTGAGGTGATCGGCGAGTCGCACGAAGGGTGAGAGCTGCATCCTACTAAGAATCGCTTGTGAGGCGGATTTCATTCCTTTCATGTACTTTTCTTGCTTATCATATCAGTGACAGGGTTGCATGTCAGAAGAGAAGGGCAAGGTGAGGGGGAGAGGGTTGAGCGGGGGGGGGGAGGGTGCTGCGCTCGTACGTTCCGTTCCCCGTGCAACGAGGATCTGCTACGTCCAATGCATGCAAGCTTAAGGCCTTGAAATATTAACGAAACGTAATTTTCCGATAAAACATTTAGACAGTAGAGTCACACGGAAACCCGGGGATGGGGCGTCGATGAGATTCTTCGTGGCCTTAAGGTTGTCGTTGCGTGTCATCTCGTACCTGGGCCATGTCGGCCAAGGCGAGCTCGATGTTAATGATGTCGATGTCGCGAAGAGGGTCCACGCTGCCCTCCACGTGAATGATATCCGCGTCTTCGAAACATCTCACCACTGAATTTAATCAACAATAAAACAAGAAACGTTTCAAGAGCGGGGTCTCCGTGAAATGCAAAAGGCGTTGCACAGGGGTGGGGGGGGGGGGTGGGGGGGGGGGGTGCCCTCCTCTCTACGTCAGTAATGTCCGCGTCCTCGAGACATCTCACCACTGAATCCAAAAATCAATAGGACAGCAAACGATAAAGCACAAGAAATAAAACTCAACGAAAAAAAAGGGCGTTATTATCACTGCAGTCCCGTTTTGTGTACAAACTACTTGGAATTCGAGTGGTATGTCCTCAAAACGGGACTGCAGTCCAAACAGGGTCAAGAGTGGTGTCCCGTGAATGGCAAGAGGCGTTTTGCGCAAGGGGGGAGAGGGGGGGGGGGGGGGGGGGGGGGGGGGACCCTCCACGATGGATGATTGGGTCCGCGTCTTCGAAGAACCTCACCACTGACTTGAAAAAAAAGGCGTTTAACCCTCTTGAGACCGCAGACTCTTTAGGTCAGTTTTGGGGACAAACTACTTAGAATTAGTGTAAATTGTCCCTAAAACGGGACTGCAGTCCTAAAAGGGTCAGGGGTTTCCGTGAAAGGCAAGAGGCGTTTCGCACAAAGCGGGGGTGCCCTCTGCACAAGGATGATGTGTTCGTCCGCGTCTTCGAAACGTCCCAGCACTCTGTAGTATCACAGCCAACCATCGCACGAGATACACGAAAGCGAATGAGAGGAGGACAAACGGCGTTGAGCGGTCTCCTTGAGAGGAAAAGGCGTTTGAACAGGGGGGGGAGGGAGTGCCCTCTACGTGAATTATGATGTCCACGTCGCGAGACACCTCGCCACTGACTGATTATCACAGCCAGTGATAGCGCAAAAAAAAAGTAAAAAAGGAGAGCAAACAAAAGCGTTTTAGAGCCGTCTCCGTGAGAGGAAAAGGCGTTGCACTGGCGGGGGAGGGGGATACGTACGACATGAATGATGTCCGGGCCCCCAAAACAACTCACGGCCAAACGATACCCAACGATCCGTGGCAAGAGGAAACAAATTCATAAATTACACCCTGAGCGGGGGGATGGGGGGGGTGGAACCATTGACCACGCATCCCTTTCGAGATGGAGCACCTTTCCTCTTCCAGAAATACACAACTCCAGCGTTTGAGCGCTCGATCCGCATTTTTTTTTCACAAATCACAGCACAAAAAAAATGTTTCTCTTATCCCCTTCCTGTTCCGCCTTCTGTGGCCACCACCTATCTCCCAGGATAGCGATCGTTTTCTCGCTGTTAATAGTATATATTAATAGTGTCCTAACCTTGTCCATGTCACATTCGTCTGGGGGGGGGGTTCCCCACGGGAGCTGGGGGGGGGGGGGGGGGGGGTCCCCACAGGGAGATGGGGGGGGGGGGGGGGGGGTCTCCACGGGGGCTGGAAGGGGGGGTTCCCGACGGGGGCATGGACAAATGGTTGGCGAGGGCGACAAGCCAGGCGTGCCTTACCGTGTACGATGGCATCGCACTCCCTGATGTTGGCCAAGAACTTGTTCCCCAGCCCTTCCCCCTTGCTTGCCCCCTGCGTCGTAGCGACAAGAACAAAAAAGAAAACACACAGCATGAACTACGCAGCCCGCAAAGTTTGAGTATCAGCCACTCAATCGGTCGAACTCACAGCTGAAGTATTTGTAACATTTTTGAATAAAAAACATGAAAATCAAGAAAAAAAAATAGTATTTAACGGAGTTCGAAGTTAAACACCCGGGAGGCGTTAGATGCATTGAATATAGTGTAGACCGCGCACTTTTTGCCCAGTTCCAGCTTGGGTCAGTATCTCTGTTTACAGTAGTACAGTAGTACGGTGCAGTGCTGTTGTACGAAGAACAACAACACGTAGCAGTGTTACTGGACTACAGCTGTACCGCAGTCACACGCCACCCCGTTCGGAAATATACAGGCGCGTTCTGGGCCTGAAAGCGAGTATCTACGTGAACCTAACGACCTTTTTTTTCTGTTTAAGTTCGTATGCCAACGGTACTCAATTTTTTTCGTCCGGGGTGACTTAAGACATACAGTACGCAACGGAGCGAATAAAGCCTTCTGGAAGTGAACTCACGCTGTTGGAAACAACCTACTCATATTTCTCAACAGAGTTGAGAACAGAGTGATACCATGGTACCTGGCGTAGTATGAAACATACCAATCGCCGCACGCGCGATCGACGTACAGCAGTCACGTTTTTCGGGGAACAGCCTACTGATACTCATATTTCCGAACAGAGTGATGGTACCAGCGCAAGCGCACGGCTAGTGCCGTTCATTTCTATCGCAAGAAGAACGGCGGTGGCGGCAGCAGCGGCGGCGGCGGTGGCGCTCACAGATTTTTCTGACCTTAACCAACCCGGCAATGTCGTAAAAGTCGAGCGTGCTGGGGATGACCTTGACCGACTTGTTGATCTCCTGGAGCACCTTCAGCCTGAGCGGGGACACCGCGGACCGTAAAAGCATACATGTATACAAAGTATAACCGGTACGAAATGAGCTACATACTAAACTTCAATTCATGGATCACGAAACTAATGAAATGAGCTTCAAAATTTAATGGGCCAATGATTGATCAAGGCAAAGAGGAGAGTGGCGTGCGTGTCAGCGCGACAAGATGGCGTACGCATCAGCAGGGTGACCGCGGCAACCCCCCCGCCACCTCCCCCCACAGCCTGAAAACAGACGCACACTCCCATGCCTACCCCACCCCCAACCCCCATATTCAACCCCCAACCCCCAACCTCACTGCCATCCTCGACTCCCAAGCCCCATCACAACCGCCGTCCCCATCCTCCAACACCACCCCCAACCCCATCCCTACCCCCAACCCCCACCCGTCACCTCCTCATCTATCCCCCGACCCCCCGCCCACTTTGCGTTCGGCACCTCGACAACCCCGGTATTGGGCTCGATAGTCGCGAAGGGGTAGCTTGCGCACATGCTCCCCCCCCCCACACCCCTAACCCCACACCCAACCCCCACCCTATCACCACCCCTACCCCCGACCCCGATCCCACCCACCCACCTCGCATCCGGCACCTCGACAACCCCGATGTTAGGCTCGATGGTCGCGAAGGGGTAGTTCGCGCACATGGCCCCCTGCGCCTCCGTGACAGCGTTAAAAAGCGTCGACTTGCCCACGTTGGGCATCCCCACGATGCCTGTCTTGAGCCTCATCGTGCTTTGCGCCCTCCACTGCGCCTGCTGCGGCTGCGCTTGTGTCCCTCCCACCCCCACCCCCACCCCACCGCCTCGGCGCATGGCTGCTTGCCCCGCGACTGTGGCACCGTCGGCGGGAACGGGTTTCGTTTCGGAAGGGGCGGGGGGGGGTACTCAATCGCTACTTGCCTAAAGTAATTTGACTATTATTGAACCATGCATCGCTTTTGAGACGGAGCACAGCTCCTACTCTTAATAGAGACACCTCCAACATGTGGGGGTGCTCAATAAGTTGTTTCCATAAGTCACATGAAAATATTTTGTTTACGTACCTTATCTCTTTCCTGTTTTGCCTTTTTGTGGCCACCGCGCGTATCTCCTAGGATAGCGACCGTTTCCTCGCTATTGCCTACAGCAGTGTGCTAAACTTCTCCAGGGATAAGGCGGCGAAGGCGGTGGTACCAGAAGAGCGGGTTAAAAAAAACCAAAATCAACCGCAGCAAACTAGAAAAGTACATGTAGCCGTGGCTATTACGGGGGTCCATAGTTAATAGGACCTATGGTATACATAAAATCCTATATATTTACCTATTTTTACTAACAATATTTAGTCCTATTTACTATGGTCCCCCGTAATAGGAACCTCCACAAGCAAGCATGACCTTCAAAAACCGTCACTAGACTTGTGCGCGTTGGTGTACGGTGGACGGGACTTTTTTCGGCTTTTTTGGGAAGGCCGTACGTACGTACCACCCCCTTCAAAAATCAAGTGCATGTCTTAAGCCAACTCGATCAAAGAAAACAAAACCACTCCCGACGGCGAGGTCAGGACCGTCGGGATGAACTTATGAAGACAAAACAGTTCTTACATTTCCCTCCATGGTGGTAAGAGGGATACGGGTCGGCCTCCGGAAGCGCTGCATTCAAGGCCCTTCTCCTTTGTGTGCTCCTAACCTCCGGGCCCATTTAGGACTGCAGTTCCCGTTTTGGTGACAAAAATAGTCGAATTCTAAGCAACTAGTCGCCCCGAACCGGGGGACCGCAGTCCTAACAGTCCTAAAAGGGTCGCTCGTAAAGTTGTGGCCTGCTATGGCTCGGACAAAGCGCTTGGCAGATCACTTGGCCCCGCACCTCGCACAGATCATCCACAGATGACCTATTCTCACAGTTCATGAGCTAGATCAATCAAGGCAGATATATCTATTCCCGATATAATATGAACTGTACTCAGATAGATCTATTCCCGATATAATATGATCTGTACTCAGATAGATCTATTCCCGATATAATATGATCTGTACTATGATATTGGTAGCTCATGTTGCCGTGCGGGACCCCGTATAACCTGCGCGGTATATCGTACGTAGGACACGTTTCCTGGGTTGGGTCTGTGCTGTACGCATTCTGCATAACGTCTCACAGCGGCATGTTAGGATTTATAGTACATTATCTACAGTACATCGTAATCTCTTCGGCGTGTGCATGGTTCCCAAAGAGTTGCTACTAATAGCGGGAGCGTGTACAGATCCTCCTACACAGGATCTCACAACGGTAGATGAGGAACCAGCTGATCTATCTGAGGATGATCTATCTGTAGATGACCTATCTGTAGATCACCTGTCTGACGTGTGCATCGAAGGGTTAACAGTGGGAGCATACCGTATAGGTCCTGCTCAGCACCTCATAACGACAGGTTAGGATCTATCTGATCTATCTGTCTATCTGTAGATGATATATATGTAGATGATCTATCTGTAGATTATCTACTAATATCTGTAGATGATCTATCTGTAGATGATATATCCGATGTGTGCCTCGAAGGGTTAACAATGGGAGCGTACTGTATAGATCCTGCGCAGCACCTCATCACGGCAGGATAGGATCTGGATGATCAATCTGTACATGATATATCTGTAGATGATTTATTTGTCCGACATGTACATGGTTCCCAAAGTGTTAGCGTGCAGCAGAGTAGTTACCTCCGAGTGAGCATAAGAAACGGCGAAATCAAAACAATCATCAACATAGATTTCCTACCGCAATAATATTATGCTTCCGAAAAAAGGCACAGGACGCATGTACGGGAGAATATTCGATTGGTGAAAATGATTGATACATGCGCAGCACATTGTCGGATGGCAATCGAAATACCATTCAATCACACTCGCATATGTATATACGCCCCAATCGCATTCACATTCATAATCCCAATCGTATATATTTATCTTAAGAATGATCATAATCATAGTCATCACCAAGAACATGCAAACAAAAACGAGGTTTTCGCAAGGAAATTCGTAGTTCAATGGCCCCCTTCCATTTAAGCTCGGAACGTAGATGTTCCGCTGAGCTCCTAGAGACAGGGCAAGGGGCTGGTGCAATCAATGCCCATCTACCTGCCACGTTACTACCAGCCCCAATATGCCGACGATGGCGGCGGCAGCAGCAGCAGCAGCAGCGATAGATGCATGACATTTTGCGTATCACACGGACAGAAAAAAAAAACGCGTTCCACACGGCTCAATTTACTACGAGCGAATGCGAGCTTCTAACCTTGACGGCACCAACACAGCAGCACCTGGTAGGGGCTAGTATTGGATATCGTGCCGGAAGTATCGATATATCGATAAATCGATGTATCGAAATTTATCTGTGCCTTATAATATCGAAGGCGTTTGGCCCTACATCCCCGGGCATCCCCGTGTTTTGTATGCAGGTATTGAACGAAAGCTTCAATCTAAAAAAAAATATCGAGATCGTACCGACTACGATTAGTTATATTTCAATTTTTCGGTACCGTGTCGAAATCGATTCCGATATCGATATCCGATATCCCTCAACACTAACAGGGACCCCTTTCGAATTGCCTGAAGCGCCTGGCGCACTCCGTACGAAATCCACCGACGCACACTACTGATAGTTGACGACAGTCACCATATCCTGCTGCGCGAGTTTTCCATTAAAATCGACAGCTATAAATATCACTTTTCTTCTCTCAAGGACCGTCACCACGCCGAGGCGGAATACTCGCGAACGACAACTACTAATACGTACGCACTACCGTAAAGCAATACGCACCACTCCGTATCAACCGAGACAAAAGGACCATTTTTGGATGAAACATAAAACATGCAAAGGGTCCACGAATTTGCGACAGAGCGGATCACTCTATTTTATAGTATTCTTGCAGGGAGGGACCCAATCAACAATCAACCAACTGCGTTGGGGCGACGAAAAGCGCGCTCGCGAACACCCCCGAAGGTCAAAGCCTCTCGTCGCGCACGTAGGGCTACCATGGGGTGGCAGCACCAGCACGACCAGTCACCAGTCACCGGCTCTACGTAGAGCTCTTTCGACCGCAATTCAGTAAATACTACTGGTACCTGGTAGCAACAGTTAGTGCTATATACCGGTAACACTCCTGCTGGCCGGGAATATAAGAGCCGTTTGATGCTCAAATTGGTGTCCAAACGGGGGCTATATTGCCGGCAGAGGCTAGAGTTGTAGCCTAGCGTTTGAGCCCGATATTCCATATTCCAGGAGGACTTTGCACACCATCTTTCGACGATACTCTTACGGGATTGCTCGCTGACCAACACGCCCCGACCGGCGTATACACATCGCGACGTATTCTGTGGCAAACTTGGCAAACCTCGCTCGAGGAACGAAGAGACAAGAGTGAACAGCGAACAGCCAAACGCGAAGAGCTCGCTCCCAAAACAGCAAAGAAAGCGACGAACAACAACAACAGCAACAACAACAGCAGCAACAACAGCAACAACAGCAACAACAACAAGAATAAAAATGTTGATTGTTATCCATCGACCGGTTCGGTCAAGCCCACGGGTTGACGTACACAGGCAACTACTGCTGTACGCAAACGATACGCCAATGAATGCCAATGGTCAGAACACGGATAATTTTTCGTTCGAAGGGGCCAAGAGAACGTCTTGAAAAGCTCTACCAGATGATATACCATACTCTCGCTACAGCAGTAGGTTATAGCTGTATCGCCATTGCCTCTATTTCTCCTGTGTGTTCGTTTTCGTTTCGAGAAACGCTACGTGACACGTTTAACCCTTTTTAGCACTGCAGTCCCGTTTCGGTGACAAGCTACTTGTAGTTCGAGTGGTTTGTCCTCAAAAAACGGGACTGCAGTGCTAAAAGGGTCGACACTACTGCTGTACGCACATACGTACGTACCCGCCGACGGGACAGCAGGCAATTTCGTGTCCTGCCGCTTTCGATAGCCTATCTCCCCCCTATTACAGATGGACCTTTTAGTACAGCAGCAGTACTTTCGTTTCTGGTACAAACTACTTGGGAGTTGTGAGAAACGTGTTTCCGCACGCTGCGATAGAAAATGGCAAATTTAACCCAACCAAATGCGGGCATCAGATCCACGGCGGCGGTGTGTCATTCCCTCGCACCACGACGGCTCTGTGTCACTTTATTGGATGCTATTATTACAGGGGGCCCTAGTAAACAGGACCTACGGTACATACAAAAACCTATATATTCACCTATTTTTACTAATAATATTTGGTCCTATTTACTATGGCCCCCCGTAACAATGGTTTCGTCATCGATACCAAGAAACGAGACACGCTCCACTCCGACTGAGCAGCACGACAGTACCCTGCTGTGTCACACAACCAAGACTGTGGCTGCACAGCTACCCGCTGCGACCTGGAAACGCCTACTGCGGGGTGTCGGAGGCTGCTATTGCTAAGAGCCTGTAAACTGCTGCAGACTGTAGGTTGGAGACCAACAGACTACTGCATGCGGTATTGTTCTACAGTAATAGGCCGTTGATTCTTGACTGCTGTAGACCATAGGCCGTCTGGTAGACTGTTGTGTGACAGTAGACTACTGAGACTGCTGATAAACACACACTACTGTGCCTGGTAGATTTGGTGTAGACCGTAGGGTGCTGTAGATCCGCAAGCTGAAAAGGGAGTGGCAAGAAAGCAGGTGTTCGTCCGTTCCTCGTACGAGCTTATACATGTACGTAGACACCCGGCAAGAACGTAGAACATTGAAAAAAAACTCTTGAAAAGCTAAGGACAAAAAATGTAGCCACCGTGGCAAGTACCCGGTCGGGCATGTAACACCGACCAGTCCAACACGACTTTGTAAGGCCACGTGGGGTATATAGGGTGTGTGCGTCCGAACCAAAGATGTCAGGAGACATGTCAAGCCACACACAAATGTGTGCTGTCAAGGGTGTAGGGCCGAGTGTTACACACTAAAACCTAGTAGTTTGGTGTCAGTCAAGGCATGTCAAGGCAAAGTTGCTGTCTGTCAAGGGGTGAATGAAGTCTCCTGACATCTTTGGTCCCAACTGCAATGATGCACGACCGACACACGCCCGTCAGGGCGATGCGATCGCAATCCATTGTGTATTTGGTCGGTATCATATGTAGGGGTGCCGAATAGGTTGTAACTTATCCCGGCGCTGTGCTGGGTCAGGGTCCGCGGGTCCCAAACGTCTTTGAGGCGCAGCGTCAACGTTTCGCCGTTCCGCGAAAAATCAAGGATCAAGGGGCAATGTCAACATTCAGGATATCTGTATATATACGTATACACCTGGTATATATATTATACCTGGCACGTGATAATATTCCAGACAATTATCACATCAGCGTAATCGAGACGAAGCCAATGGTGTATCGAGCGATGCACGAGCATCATACTTCGGTTTGTCGATTGTTGGGGTGTGAGGGTCCTGTCTGTTACTCCCGTATTTCGGGGGAAGATAGACAGCACTCAGACAGAAGCAAGTATGGTCCATAAAAACAGGGAGGGGGGCATATTATACTGGTTAATAGTTAATAGTGAATATTGGTGTAAGTTTGGGTCCATCGTGGGTCCTGATTGTTACAGAGGGCCATACACAGTCAGTGATCAGGGCCCATCATGTACACAAAAACCTATATATTCCAGTGATTTTTACAAGCATATTTGGTCCTGACCACCTGGCACTATTTTCCCTCGTTATACTACTCCCGCCAGTAATAGGTGTCGCTGACGTGAGACGTATATATCATACTTCATGCCGGCCGGCGGGTACGACACGACAGGTTTTGGTTTGCTCTGCTCTGTGCCTCCGATGAACCGCATAAAAAGCACTCGTAAGACTCGTACTTGGCTGAGCTACTGCTGTACGTAGAGCGGTAGGGTAAGCTGTTCATCTCTCATCTGCTCATGCTTCAACTGCTGTCGTACGACTCGGAAGAGAGACTGAGAAAGTAGTTGCGCCACCCAACCGCAAACCACGAACCGGACTCTTAGGCTCCACGTATACCTGGTACGTACGTACTCTGCTTGCAGACTTTGTATCATCATCTGCTGCTTGCTGCTACTGCTGTTGTAACTGCTGCTGTTACATGCTACCCTGGAACCGTATACCTGGTACCTGGTATAACATATTCCTGGTACGTATATGGAGGGAAGTACGCAGGAGTGTACCAGGTAGTGCGATTTGCGACGTACGGCTTGCTTGGTGAACGTCGTCACTGCTGCTGCCGCTGCTACAGACTATATACGCAAATACGAGGCAAGTACCGAACACTGGCCAACTGCCGAACGTGTACGACCACCGGTGGCATGCCAAACCCAGAACAGTGCCCCTGAGCCGACCATGATAGCGGAGCCGCTTGTCGGCCGGTGTTCAGCAGTCGGTGGTGGTGTGTTGCATCAAGAAGGGGATCCTACTGCTGTACCTGTATGGGGGGAAACGGGGGGTAGCCAAGTAGCCAAGCAAGCTCTCACCTCTAACGCCCCATATTGTCGATGGCGGGCGGAAGGCCAGCGTCCTCGATCCGGCAAGAAGGACCGTGGTTGCCCCAGTAGCCATAAACCTCATCAACATGGTCATGAGGTAGCACCGAGCAGCTACTACAAGGTGTCAGTCACAGCACGAGCAGTCAGGCAAGTCAGTCATGGAGCTCTATCATAGGGTCGCTGTGCAGTGTGTGCCCCCTCTGTAAACATCCTTCAAATCATGATGTGAACTCCCTCGTCGTGCGCGTGTGAAGTGAACCCTGAACCTTGTGACCTGTGTGCGACACTGCTGCTGCGACGGTGCGTGGGAAAAGAGAAACACCATGGGGTGCCTATCTGTGACTATCGTAGAGATCCTTTCTTTGGGATTGGTCTGCCTCCCTAAGGCCAGCAGCTTCGTGGCGCCTGGGGGCGGTGTGGGATGGAAGCACGCTGGGCATTCTCGGAGGGCTACAACAGCAGCGGTGTCCATGATGGCAGAGGTGTGATGATGTGATGGCGCCTTCTTGTAGCGGTGGCGCTGCTGCTGCTGTAGCGGCGGCGCGTTTCATCAAGTTCCCAGCGGGTAGATTAGAAGATCGTCGCATACAGCAGTATGATCAAGTGTACCGGAACTGCCAGTACTCCCAGTACCTCGCCAGCAACAGCACTGCCTCAGTACCTCAGAGTACGTTATGCCACGTATGAGTGCAGTATAAATACGCCTCAACACCGAGCTGTTGTGGTTTGCCATGCTCAAACTACTGGTGCGTATTGGCACAGCAGTAGTCTTCTGCTGTACGTACTGCTGTGCTACAGCTGTGTCGACCTTTGAATAGTTTTGTGTGCTCGTATTGCTGTTGTGGTACCTGGTATTGCTGTATTCTGCTGAGAACGGATTATTTCTGGCACTGCCAGTAGACACCAGGAGCAGTACGTACAGCAGTAGTAGTACAACAGCAATACGGCAGTTTTCGATAATCCACCAATTGAACGGCAGCACCAGCAACACGCCAACACCAACACCAACACCAGAATGACCACCAGGCCCATGGGAGCCCCGTCGCACCGCAATACGAGAAGCTCTCGCTGTTGCTATTGATGGAACGCACCCACCCTGGCTCTCTCGCTACAGCAGCGAACACAGCGGCAGCAGTAGCAGCAGCTGCTCCAGCAGCAGCAGGCGCAGCAGCAGTAGAACAACGCACCGCCACCGCGTCCCCTCATAGCGGATGTCGCAGTGTTGGCGCAACCTCAACCCCTGCACTTGGGCCTAAAAATGAGACAAAAACGAAACGTGAGTTGACGGAGGTACGCCGCACACGCACGAAAAAGCGCCAGTGATGTCAACCGTCGCTGCAATGGCACGCGGAGCCCGCAGCAGGGGGTTTCTGCCGTTGCTGCCGTCGCTGTGGTTGCGACGGTAGCCAAGTTTGCTGCGTGCTCAATATAACCACTACCCCTCCTTTTGCTCGGGGGAAGAGGGGCGTTACGATAATCCTCAGCAGACGCCGCGCAGCCCTCACGGGCAAGGCCTCGCCGCGCCCTGCCCCCCCCCCCCCCCTCTCTATGATTGTACTTCTTTCTACTTATTCTCCCTAAGACAACCCTCCATGCATTCGACGCTGTCATCCACATGCAATAAGGTGCGCCTCACAAGCGGTTCTCGGTAGGGCGCGGCTCACCCTTCATGCGACTCGCCGAACACCTCACAGCGCTTGGCGCTTGGCGCAAGTAATGTTTGCCTGGTCGGTGAACAACCCGACTTGCTCTGTCCCGGCAGTGTGAGGGCACGAGGGTCTATGGTCGTGCGACTTCGACCATGCAGCTACATCCTTTGCTTCCGCTCTCCCTCTATAATGACACCCCCCCCCCGCGCTTCGCGCTTGGTGCAAGCAATGTCTGCCTGGTGGGTTAAAAGCCGACGTGCTCCGTCGCGGCATTGTAGGGATGCGAGGGTCTATGGTCATACGACTACGGTCATGCATGACAGGAGTACCCCCCCCCCCCCCGCCCCTCCCCCCACTCAAGAAAAAACGAGAGACGAGAAAGTTGAATTGGCAACATGAAGTAAGGAACATGCCAAAAAAGAGGTTGGCAGCCAAAGTTGATAGAACTGTGTGGGAGAGAGTAACAAAAGGATGAGCTGGAATAAGGTGGGATAGCATAGTTGAGAAACTATGGAAAAATATAGAAGCAAACCAAGGGGAGATGATGTCCGCAGAGAAGTTTGGAAGGTACAAGGCAGAAGTCGAAGAAAGGATAGAAAGAAGGGGATGGCTAGCGCTAAGAAACAAGGTGAAATCGGAGAACCACTTAGAGATATACGGGGGATTGAGCGAAGGGATAATAATTAAAACGTATTTGCACGGCCCAATGGACTTCGCGATAACGCTAAAACTGCGATTTCGTGTAGATGACCTGAACCTGCCAAAAAGAAGAGAGAGGTATACCAGTAGCCGGGGAGGAGGAGGAAGTAGATGCACAGATGTGCCTGTGTGGCAAAGCAATAGAGTAGAACTCACATAGTAGGAGAATGTGAAAGGTACAACGAGGAACGGGATGTAATACTGTAGAAGAGATAAGGGAAATAGACGAATGTGACGTTGACGAGTTTGGTACACTAGATAGCAGAGAAAACGATCGCTATCCTGGGAGATAGATGGTGGCCACGGGCGACCAAGCAGGCAGGGGATAATATTAGCAAAACAATCCTGTGTGATATAAGGAAACAACGTAAGGAACGCCCAATTGTTCGAAGTGTCTATCTATTAGGAGTAGGAACGGTGCTCCGTCTCGAAAGGGATGCGTGGTCAATGGTCAAATGACTAAAGCAAGCAACAAATGAGTACGCCCCCCCCCCCCCCCCCCCCCCCCCCCCCCCCTCCCCTCCGTCTACAACTACGTCCCTCCTATACACTCTCCCTTTAAAACAACACTTTTCCTCCCCCTCCCCCCCCCCCTGCCCTTCTACAACTGTTATGTGAAGTACGCCCCCCTCCAACTATTGCGCAAACCCCCGTCCACCCGGCTGCAACCATCGAGCTCTGTGCGCCCTGTCTGCCTGCGGTAGGTGCCCGGTCTTCTTGCGATCGGACCATCGGCGCCCCATTGAGTGGGACAAGCGAGTCCCCCAACGGGGGATCTCGGGGTCGAGAATTGAAGGAGCACAGGGTTAGGGGGGTTGCCACAGACCATGTAAATATGGCCCCAACTTTTCAGGTCTCCTTCCAGCCAGTAGACGTTGCCGGGGGTCAAATTGTTTAGAGGTACCCCCATTGACCGGTCTAGTACTGGTGTTTCGGGATGATTCATCTGGTGAGCACGCCACACATATTTTTTCCACCCTGCTTCCGGTTGGCAGCGCTGAGCCCACGAGAGTAGACTACGAATACCACTTACCAGATATTTCGACCAAAATTATTTGCGGTGGCCGACCCTCAATTTTGGTTGGCGTTAGAATCAGGGTGCCTCCGCGGCGGCGGTGTAGCCACATACCTGGGTTCGGTTTGGAGGGGCTCTGGTTTGGTGGGATCCTTGTGGCAAGTGGGAGCGCGCCACAAACATGTGCGCGTGTGCGTGTGTTGACTAATGAAACATCCCGAAAAAAATAGTAGTTGACCAAGCTATGGGTTTCGTCGATCGCGTGGTACAAGCTCTACTCGATCCCACCCCGTCCTGATTGATCCCACTTGTACCTGAGCCCTCGGAACTGCCCCTGAGTCCCGTTTTGCAGTACTGGTATATTTTTTTTTTGACAGCGGGGCCCATCATGCACCCTGACCGCCCACCAAACACCCCCCTAGTCGCACGCCGACTAAAATCGAGGGCTGGTCACACCCCAGACCCGACCAGGCCGCAAAAAAAATCGTCGAGTATGGGGTCAACTACCTTCCATGCAGCATCCGGAACGACGCCTCTTCTCAGAAGCGTTCCGTACTTTTGCGAATATGCTTTTCCAGGGACCCGACTTTGGCTATGTTTTTTTTTTTCCCTGGCGCAAAACAGTTTTCTAAGAAACTTCTGAACTTTGCTCGCCGTCTCTATTCTATACCTGGTACATTGTACGTGTGGACTGTTTTGTTTTGGCACTCCATCACGGTCACGAGCGAGCCAATTCAACCATGGTTACACGTGTCGGACGGATCCTCTACAGATAGATGATCTACAGATCGATCATCTACAGATATATCATCTACAGATCGATCATCTGCAGATCGATCATCTACAGATCGATCACCTACAGATAGATCACCTACAGATAGATCATCTATAGATAAATAATCTAGATCCTAAGTTGCTGTTACGATACATTGTGAAGGATCTGTGTATATAATACAGATGCAACTCAGGAAGCAGGTCCTACTGTAGACCATGCAGGATATACGACTTCTACCCGGCAACATGAGCTAGATCGCACAGATCGTGAATGATCTATCTATCTTCCCTGACATATCTGCTGTACATCATGAAGCGGGAAAGATCTATCTAATCTGTACGATGTATTAATCGGAGAGTGGGCATGGTAAGAGAGGCCGTCCCACCCCGCGCGACACGAAACCGTTTGTTGAGGCGACACCATTGGTCGAGGACAGAGATGTTGGTTGTCGTCATTTCTACTCCTTGACGGACATCCGTTTAGGACAGACGTCAAGGGCAGACGTTAATGACACCCGTCCAGGATGTCAAGAAAATTCAGAAACCTAGTCTAGTATGTCGAGTATGAAGAGACGTTGACGGAAAGCCGTCAAGGAAAGCCACCAAGGACGCCAAGGAACTCACAACACTAAAACTAGTATGTTACGTCTAAATTGGCCGTGACGGGCCAACACCAGACCGTCAACCGACATGTTTGGTAGAGAGTGTCGCACAGCGCGGTCGCGGGGGGACGCGGAGACGACGCATTCATCACCATTCCAGTTGTTTATTCGGTTTTGTTTTTCGGGTCGAAGTATTATTGCAGCAAAGGACAGTAATCAGGACAAAAAAATGTGTGGAAACATAGGGGAATGAGTAGATGGTGCTTGGGTCCATCGTAGGTTCTAATTTTCATGTATTACTATGTATTTTTACGTATTACTATGTATTAGTATAGTCTCCCGTGATAGGAGGAGTGTGATGTTTCAACAACAAAATCTAATATTTTTGCAATTTTCTCATCCCTGACCCCCCCCCCCCCCCCCCCCCCCCCCCCCCCCCCCGACCCCTACCCCGCCCGCCCCTGACATGCTGTTTTTCTAGCCCCTTCCCCTTGCCCCCCCCTACCCCCTCCCCCACCCATGCTGTTTTTTTGCTAGCCCTGGCCAATCAAATTTTCCCGGCCCTCCCCGTTCTCCTTATTCCCGTCGATGTTCTATGTTTGCTGCGTGACCGCAGCAGTCAAGGCCGACGTCTCGAGGAGAGGCGATCGCGGCGGCGGCAGCAGGTTTGCTCTCGTCTGTCGGCGGCGTCTCTATGGCGGGGGCGGCGGTTCCCGAGTCGCTCCCTCCCTGCCCCACGGAGGGCAACTGCGTTAGCTCCACCTCGTTCAAGCTGGTGAGGGAAGCGTCCGTGCCCCCATGACTGTACAGCTGTCGACATGATGGGAACTCGCGCGCAGCAGGATATTTGTAGCTGTCGTTAATTTGTGTGCGTTTGGTGAAGTTTTGGTTCGCCGAGCGAAGAATCGCCGGTCCTTGTTTCGTTCTTTTGGGTCCGTGAGGGCGGACCGCGGAGGCTTCAGGCAAACTCGAAAGGGGTCTTCAAACGTTGAATTCATGCTCGTGTGTATCGTATCGTATCGCACTTTTGTTTTGTTGTTGTATTGACATATTGTTTGCTTGCCAAACTCATCTCGATTATTTTGTTTTTGTTTTTGCTTCGCTCGGCCACGTTTTGGGCAAAGCCGTGGCTTCAGGTGCCGTCCCTTCTCTACACCCCCCCCCCCCCCCCCCGGCCCACCCCGCCCCCCCGGCACAGTACATGCCTTCTTAGGTCTCATCTCGCAGAGGGTTCAGCATCATTGCCACTTCTGCTCGTCGATTTTCGCCGATTTTGTGCCAACTGACACCCTGTCGGTTGTAGATAGCGACCGTGAAGCGACGTGGTAGGCGGTAGTGATAATGCTATGGGGGGAACATATTAACAGCGATCAGGACCCATCATATGCGAAAAAATATACGAAAAAGCCTATGTGTTGAAGTGTTTTTACGAAGCACGTTTGGTTCTGGTTACTTTGTTACCTCATACTAGCAGTGGAGGAAGATGGTTGTAGTTCGTGTTGGTTTGAGGAGGATGGTTGGAGCTTGTAGAGGCGGACGTTAAGCGTTAAGGACGTACCACGAGTTGGCAGCGACACCGCTGTTGTTGTTTGCACCCCCTGCGCGATAGAAAACCGAGGCACATATCGGGGGTGCAGCTCATTTAACTCATGTCGTGCATGGCTGTAGTTGTACGATAAGGCGTATGCCGTGAGGGGGGGGGGGGGGGGGGGGGTCGGTAGACACATGTTACGGTAGGAGTGCACTTAAATCTGGCCTCCGAGGGCCCTCACTTGAGGAGCGCTCTACTGCTATTACGGGGGACCATAGTTAACAGGACCTACGGTACACACACAAAAACCTACATATTTCGCTATTTTTACTGTCAATATTTGGTCCTGTTTACTATGGCCCCCCGTAATATTAGTGTACCTCACCCTAAAAAAATGACTTTGAGAAAAAATGAAGGTGAATCCATGTGAACAATCCCAACGCCTGTTGATGGGTGTGTCTACGTAGAATGTAGAATATATTCAACATAAATGGCGTCCCAATGATATTTGGATAGCTCTTTTGCGTTCTTCTAGGGCTGCAGTCACCTCGTGGGGACAAATCACTTGGAATTACAGTCGAGTCAGATGTAGGTATATGTACAGCGCAGCACTAAAAGGGCCATCGATGATTGGAATACGGGGTACCATAGTAAATAGGACCAACTATTGTCGGTAAAAATAGGTAAATATTTAGGTTTTTGTGTGTACCGAAGGTTCTATTTACTATGGTCCCCCGAAATAGTACAACACAAATGGTATTCCAACAATATCGGGTAGCCTCTCAGTTTCGCCCTTTTGGGACCGCAGTCCCGCTTTGGAGACAACCTACTTGAGAGTTTGAGCGGTTTGTCCTTGAAACGGGACTGGAGCCCTAACAGAGGCTAACGAAGAAAGTACAGTAGTACAACGATGTTGGATGGCTCCATAAAGAAGAATGTATTACGGGGGTCCATGGTTAACGGGACCAAATTTTGTTTGTAAAAATAGGTAAGTATATAGGTTTTCATGTATACCATAGGTCCTATTAACTATGGACCCCCGTAATACTACACCGTACTGGTAAATGGTGTTCCAACGATATTGCGTAGGTCCTCAACACCCTTTAGGACTGCAGTTCCGTTTTGGGGCCAAACCAGTCTAATTCTAAGCAGTTTGTCCCTTAAGCGGGACTGCGGTCCTAAAAGGATGTACTACGGGGGACAAGTAGTAAATAGGACCTACGGTACACACAAAAAAACTATATATTTACCTGTTTTTACTAGCAATATTAGGTCCTATTTACTATGGTTCCCCGTAATAGTACAGCCCCAAATTTTATTGCAACGGTATTGGATATAGCTCTGTTTGTATTACCTCTTTGGGGTTCAAAATTGACGTTAAAAAATTACCATTACAGCACCGAACGGTCACAGCCCTAGTGAGTGGGGGGTGATACCAACTGGTATCCGCGTTGCCATGCAAGGAGTCAGTCGTACGGCATGAGCCCAAAATGGCCCCGCCCGCATTGCTCGGCCATCACCCCGCTCGTGGAATGTCGATAACATCAAAAAGTGGTCGTTATTCTGGTTGCTATGTCGGGGGCCCAAATGATATACTGTGGTACAACCCAAATGGTATTCCAAGGATATTGGGATAGCTCCTTAGTTAGCTCTTTACATTAGGACTGCAGTCCCATGTTGGAGACAAAGCACTCTAATTTCAAGTACTTTGTGTCCCGAACGGGACTGCGGTCCTAAAAGGGTTGACCAAGAATGTGCAGTAGTTCAACATACCGGTAAATGCTTTTTCAATGATAGTGGGGTAAATGGTTTTCCAATGATGGTGGGTACTACGGTGCCTCAGCTGAGGTTTTATGGCCGAAAAAAAGTGCCGTATACCCCGCTGTCGTAGACACCTAAGCACCTCTTGCCTGTGACCGAGGCTTGTTCAGAAGGTCGCTGAGTGTGGAAAGCAAAATCGAGTTGGCTTGGAGACTAGACGCGAAGGACGCAAACAGCAATCGGACCGACGACAACAACTTCACCAACAGCAACACTTTTTTGTTGTCCAGCAGCAAACAGCAGCAACAACAACAACAACAATAACACTTACCTATCGTCTTGTCATTGAACGCAATGTTCTTATCTTCTTATGTTCTCCAAACATATGTTGTTGTCATGTTTTATGTTCTCGAGCTATTTAGGTATTATTGTGTGTTTGTGTTCTTATGTTCTTATGTTGTTATGCTTTGTTGCTCGCGCTCCCCGCTCGTCACCGTCTGCCACCCTCTGTCCGTCCTGGATCCATGCAGGTGATGCAGGGACGATACATGGAGCCTTGGTCTTTCACAGCTGACACCGACGATGCCTCCGCCGCGTTTTCCAAGCTCGTGAGTATATTCTCCCGTCTACTCTTCGGAGTGGGGCAAGGTAGGGGGGGGAGGAGAGGGTAGCGAGGAGGGTACTCATGTCATGCATGGCCGTAGTCGTATGGCCACAGACGCTCGCATCCCTGCAATGCCGGGACGGAATACGCCGGGTGTTCACCGACCAGGCAGCATCACTGTAGTAGCACCAAGCGCGCATCGCGCCGCGAGGTGTTCGGTGAGTCGCATGAATTGGGTGATCTACATCCTACTCTAAATAGCAAGAACCGCCTGTGAGGCGGATTCTCTTGCATACGGATGACAGCGTGGAGTGGGGGGGGGGGGGGGGGGGGGGGGGGGGGGGGGGGGGGGGGGGGACGCAGATGGGTTTGGTGTGGTTGGGAACGGCATCGATGCCGTCTTTTTCCGCCATGGCTCTTTGCAGGCTCGCGAATCCTTTTCTGAAGGGACAGGGAAAAGGGGGATGTGGTATTTCGGGGATCCATAGTTAATAGGACCTATGGTATACATATAAAACTATATATTTACCTATTTTTACTAAAAAAAATTGGTCTCGTTAACTATGGACCCCCGTAATAGATAGTTGGGAAACTCCAGCCGCGTTTTCCAAACTCGTAAGTCTTGAGCACTCTATTTATTCCTAGGCGTGGACTAGGGTGGGGAAGGGGGGTGGTAGGGAGCTGGGCCTTTTCAAAGCTTGTGAGTCTTGTCTCGTCTACTCATTGGGGAAGTGTATGGACGGGGGTGGGCGGGGGGGGGGGGGGGTGGTGTAGTCGGGAGGGTGTTGATGTTGTTTGTTCTCGTCTCGTTTTCCGTGATTCCTGGCTCAAAACTGTTGCGAGTCTTTTCTGAAGCCTTGTCCATGGCCCTAGGTTTGGGTCGTGCAGTGAATCGACCGCAGCAGTTTTGGTGTCGTTTGGTGGAGATGCTGATCGGTCCGCATGCCTAGGAGCGCAGTCCGTTCATTTTACGTATGTTAGGGTATTGATAGGGGGAGAGTGACTTGTCTTTTTTCAACATATTTCGCGATCGTTTTTGGCTGGATTCCGACACTTATGCGATCGGGTGCCGATTGCTGTGACCGGGATGCCGATCGTTTTTGATCCGATGCCCGAGTAGCCGATACGCCGACCGTCATACACACGGGCGCAGCAGCTCCATCGGGTTCTACACGATAGCCGCTTTGTGTGTTTGTTACCTGGTATTCATTTTGATGCCCAACGCTCGAGACGCACTCAGGCGCATTCGAGACCTCGAGCGTTTTCAACGTTCGACGCCCCCACTTTCGCTTTTGCTAATCCTCTCAATATTTCACCAACCCCCCCCTCGCCATCCCCCTCCCCTTCCCTCCCCTCTCCCCCCAATCCCCCCACATTCCTGCCCCTCTCCCCCCCCCCCCCCCCCCCCCTCCCGCTCCATTTCCTCGCAACAGGCAGAAGTGCTGGAGCAAGACCCTCAGATGAAGATCTCGGAGAAAGATCCCGAGGGTTTGTACATCGTTGCGATGGCCAAGTCGGCGGTGCCCCCCGACGGTTTCGACAAGCTCGAGTTCCTTTTCAAGTGAGGGACACAACCAATACCTTTGCAAAAGCCGCGTTGGGCCCGCCTCGTGCCATATTTCTTGCTCTAAACGGTATGGAAATGAAAAAAAATTGCAAGGAAAGCTGAAACATTAATTTAAAAAGAAGACGTTAACCCTTTTAGTACCGCAGTCCCGTTTTGGGAACAAATCACTTGGAATTAGACTGGTTTGTCCCCAACATCGGGACTGCGGTACTGAAGGGGTTAAGTTCGAGGGAGTGACACAACCATGGGAGGCCGCATTGTTGGACGCACAAAAGCCTGCCTCGTGAGGATTTTTTTTGCCCTAGACGGCGTGGTAGGGTATGGTACAGTATGTTGCGTCATACTATCGTACGGTACTCTACGATGTACCGCTGTACGAGTAGTGACAAATCCCACTTGCCGCTTTCATTGCTGCCGCGACCCCTGCCCCCCCAAAAAAATATATATATATATTTTCGAAAAAACATTCATAGAAGGTCGTACCGCCAACACCAACACCAGCGCGTGACGTTTGTTTCGTTTCTTACGCTCCAGCGCGACGGGTATTCACGGTATTCCGTTTGTTGCGGTTTTGTAATCTTATGAAACACAATACGTGTAG
Organism: Macrocystis pyrifera; assembly: GCA_031763025.1. Taxonomy (NCBI): domain Eukaryota; class Phaeophyceae; order Laminariales; family Laminariaceae; genus Macrocystis; species Macrocystis pyrifera. The sequence goes on from JASSKH010000030.1 coordinate 140,728, forward strand.
CGCGAGTAATCGGAACCTAAATATGGTCAGCAAGATTCAGGGTTCTGATTATGTGACACTATGTATTACCGGTACTATGTGTTGCGGGTATTCATGGTATTTCGTTTTTCGCGGTTTTGTAATTTTATGAAACGCAGTACGTGTAGCACGAGTAATCAGAACCAAAATATGGTCAGTAAAATTCAGGGTTCTGATTATGTCATCATGTGATACTATGCACTCCCGTGTTACCAGTACCTTGGTACTATGTATTACTGTGCGCCCCCCGTAATTCTACACTAGTAGGTGTTGTTCTTTGTCCTTCTCTCCCTGATTTACCTCGATTGTGGAATCACATCCTCAGTTGTGTTCGTTTTGCTTCAGTGCGACCTGGTGCATCGAAACCAACCTGTTCGCTCTCTCTGTTTTTCAACGGCTCTCTTTTTTCGAAAGCTTTGTTTTTGGAACAATCTCATGTTTGCAACCAACCGTTGTTTTATTTTGCAATGATTCTTTTTTTCAACGGCTCTCTGTTCCAACCGCTCTCTTTTTCAACGGCTCGATGCAGGCCTTCGGACGGACTGGTGTCGTTTCGTTCGAAGAGCATGAAGGCCGTGTACGCCGGGCCGGTATTGGTCAGCGACGGCGGGTCCAACCGTAACAGGTTCGTTCGTTCACAAAGAGATTTTTTTTTTTTTTGTCAAACAACCAGCTGATGCATTAACCTCCTTAGAATAGCCCTCACGTCTTTTTAGTAAAAAATACTTGGAGTAAGTGTGGGATATTTTTTTGCTGTTGTGAAAATATTTATTCGTCGTACAGATAGATCATGATCTAGATCATCTGCAGATCATCTGTCCCTCACCCGCCGTCGTGAGAGGTTGTGCAGGATCTGCATAGTATATAGTATATAGTGCAGATCCAACCCAGGAAACGTGTGCTACTGCTGCAGTAGATTGTACGGATTATACGTTTTCCACCCAGCAACATGAGCTACAGTAGATCATACGTATCACGAATCTATCTGCCCTGAAAAGTCTAGATCATGCAGTCGGAATGACCTGTAGATGATCTGTAGATGATCTGTACACGATATGTAGATGATCTGTAGATGATCTGCAGATGATCTGTACACGATCTGTACACGATCTGTAGGTGATCTGTACACGATCTGTACACGATCTGTAGATGATATGTAGATGATATGTAGATGGTCTGTACGCGATCTGTAGGTGATCTGTCCGACGTGTGAAAGGGTTACAAAAATAGATGAAGCACTATCAACCAACCCTCTTGGGACTTCAGAGACGAAAATTGACAAATAGAAATTGACCACAATGATACGTACAGCAACGGCCACTGCCGTGATCGGGGGGGTGTACGAGTTAAAATGGTTAAAAGGTGTCCTGCGGCACGGGCGCAACATGATCCTACATGGTTGACAATGCCAAAATTACCACCCATTGTTTTGGTCCCTATCTCGGGGTTAATGCCAAAGGGGTTAATGGAATTTTGTAGCAACATACCTATTAATGGTATTACAGTGGTAGAAGCTAAAACGTGCTCGTACGTACTACTGTAGTATTACAGTAGGGCAAGTGTTTTGACACAGCAGCACCTGCTTCGCTAAAAGCGCGAGAAAGAGCGCCAGTCTCGAGAAAAAGGAATCACTATCGGCGATAGCAAATGGGAGTGCTGAACCAACCACAAATATGCGCGATGCAAAGACCAAGGCGTGTACCGGAGGGGAGAACCAAAGGACACCCGTGAGTACGGCTTGTGAAGATGGTCGCCGAGCGTAAACCTCAAGCGAGTTGAGCTGGGAAGACAACCCCCCCCCCATCCCCCCCCTCCAGAACAAAATGCGCACAGGAACGCAAAACTCTGTTTAGTGTGCGCTCACACCGCTGTGTCCATGCACTCGTACAGATCGTTATTTTCTGCGTAAGATGATATCAGCTATTAAGTGGGAACAGAGTAATCAGAACCCAATCTGGCGTGTACACATATTCATACATGGGGAGGTACCTGGGTTTTGGGTCCATGGCTGATTCTGATTACTGCCAGGTGTGTTTTTACGATGCCCCCCGGTGATAGGATTTTCTATCGAGACACGAGGGAACCCAGCATGCGGCAGATCGATATCATGCGATTATTCGCGGTGTGTGCGACCGGCTTTCCGACTTGGACCACTTTACCGTATCACACGGGTGATAAGACGTCTCACGGGTGACAACATATCACAGGGGTGATAAGATATCACAGGGGTCATAATATATCTCACGGTGATAATATATCACACGGGTGATAAGCTATCACACGGGTGATAATATATCACACGGTTTACAAGATATCGTACGGGTGATAAGATATCACACGGGTGATAAAATATCACATCTCGTGGGACGAATTTTCCGAGCCGAGGTTCTCTGAAGCTTAAGGGGGGGGGGGGCACACACAACGAAAATGGCGATGTTGGGAAGATGATGTGGTCGAGATATCTTTCCATAGACACATCGCTCGGCGCTTGCACCCTGCCCGTTGTTGAGAGGTAATCTGCACGGAAAATTGGTCCGAGGGGGTGTGTTACCTTATCACACGTGTGACAATGTTATACACGGTAGTGTTATCTTATGAGGCGTGTGATAGTGTTATACGGTAGGTTATCTTATGAGGCGTTCTACGATAGAGGTTCACCCTAAATTATCTGAGGCTCTTCACTTAAGGAGCTCCACACACCTCACCCGAACACTGACTTCAGCAAAAATCTAATTGCATCCCGATGAATAATCCCATGGCCCAAGTATGCAAGAACGTCATTTTTGGAAACAAGATTGGTCCTTCCGACGGTTTTGGGTTAAGGCACCCCGTCATTCAGAAAACTTTGTAGCGGAAATGTGCTACGTACCTCTATCGTAGAACGCGTCTTATCACACGTGTGATAGTGTTATACGGTAGTGTTATCTTATCACCCCCCTGTGATATGGCGTGTGTTATCTTATCACCCCCCTGTGATACGGTAGTGAGTATCATGCGCACCAGTCGTGACAGCAACAGTCGTTGGTACTGATTTTCAAACGTAGTATTTTCGACAGTTACATGCAGAGCGTGTTACCCCCCCCCCCCCCCCCCTGACTACGACCATGCATGACATGAGTAAACCCCAACCCCCCTCCTCCCCCGTACCCCCTCGTGGTAAGAATGCCGCTTGGTGGTGCTAAAAGCCGTGTTAGGTCAGCGGGTTATTTTAAACCACGGCCTGCGACCTTTGCGAAACGCCCCGCAAAAATAAAGTCGAGTCACTGGAGAGCATCTGTCTATCTCGGCGCATAGCTTTCGCGCGTTAATTTTTGGAGAACGTAGTACCCCCTCCCTTCTTCTTGTCCCCTCCTCCCCCCCCCCCCCGATTATTTTGGCGCCCCCCACCCCCGTATCTGATTGAAGCTGTCATCCTCATGCAAATCCGCCCCACAAAACGGTTCTTAGTAGGATACATATCACCCCTCATGCGACTCGCCGAACACCTCAGGCTGCTTCGCGCTTGGTGCAAGCAATGTCTGCCTGGTGGTTGAAAACCCGACGTGCTCCGTCCAGCATTGCAGGGATGCAAGGGTCTATGGTCATACGACTACGGCCATACACAGCATCGAGTACACCCCCCTCCCCCTCGCCCCCTTTTCTCCCCGCCCCCCACCAGCCTCGCCCGACCTCCCTCCCTGCCCTCCCCATCCTTCTCCCGTAACAACGTCAACATGTAGGTTGGAGAAGCTCCGCAAGAAGCTGGGCTGGCCGGAGAGGGGGATCGACAACTACATGAGAGATCAGGGGATCGACAGCGGCACCTCCCGGGCCAAGGGCTACCTCAGCGAGCTGGGCTGGAGGCAGGGGGAGACGCAGTCCTACGGAGAGGAGGAAGAGTTTTGATAAGAGCAGCAGGGGAGACTGAAATCACAGTTTCTTTCCCATGGGGTGTCTTTTTTCTACTGCCTGTACGTGTGTGGTTCAGTGCCGGACGAGTTTTTACGGAAAGGCGGCTGACATTACTGAAATTTGCGATCGGGCGGGGTGTTTTTCCGCCCGTATACGGGTCAGCACCGATATTCTTAGTGGTAAGAATCCGGGAAGGAGCGATTTATTATTCACGAAAAGGCGTTTTGCACTATATGGTAAGACAGTAGTTCGCGGATTTGGCCACGCACGGGGTTTCCTAAGATTATTGTCTTCACGCGGAAAGGCCGGAAAGGGCGGAGAAGAGGCCGCGGAGGAAGGGGCCCGACAGCTGTACTTTATATGACCCTACAGGAGAACAGCAACAGCAGCGGCGGCGGCAGCTCTAGACATATGTTTTGCCCTGTTGTGGGTTTCCATTTGTATGGAAGCCTTTCTTTCCCAAAAAACCGGGATACAGGCCCAAGAAGAAGGCTGGAGTTAGTTCTTATTTGAGAAAGGATGTGTTCCACACTCTCTTTTCTGTAGCCGCGCCCTAGTTTCTTGTTTCCTGGGGAGTCTCAGGCTGAGTTTCGTAGTTTCTTATGAGGCTCTTTCTTACGGCGAACGTTTTCAGAGGGTAGATAGGGTAGTAGAATGGCGTGATGGTCCGTGTTTTGGTGGAGATGAAGCTTTAGGTAGTCTTAAAAAAGTTAGGCACGAATATCGTCACTGCCCCCCGCCCCCTGTTTTCGTCGTTGTTGTCTGTCCTTGGTCCTCTTGCGAGGAAGGGTGCAAGAGTGGGATGGGTAGGTAGGTCTTGAGCCTTCAATCTTTATCTGCACAAGGGCGGGTGTTGCAGGTCTTGGGGGTTTATAGTCTGCAAAACTTACCTCGGTTTGGTTGGACACACTGGAGCTTTTTTTTTCTCAGTAAGTGAGCGAGAAGAAAGAGCAACTGTTAACCCTCCCTCGTCTAGCAGTAGCAGCAGAGAGACGCAGCGCGCGGGGGGGGCGTACATAGGAGGCGAAGTCAGACAAGGGCAAAACGAGCGTTCCGGGGTCGAGAAGAGGGGCGCACGGCATCGCATCGTAGCAGAGACAGTAGCTGCAGTACGAAGAGCGGAGGCAGTAGCAGCAGCAGAAAGAAGCAGGAGCAGTAGTAGTGATGGTAGCAATAACAGAAGTAGCGCCAGTAGCGACAGTGAAGCATGCGAACTCCTCGCGGAATATCGAGTGAGGGTATCATACTGTCGCCTCCTTGAGCCCTTTTACTGCTGACATTGATCGTGCTCTCCAGCTCAAATTCCAGCTGTTCATAATTTGTCCCAAAATCGTGGCTGCAGTTTCTAGGGGGGGTAAGGCGCTCTTGAGGACGTACGGACTTCACAGGTGGCGGGACCCCCCCGCCTCGCACAATATGAGCGTAAAAAAAAACGACATTGTGGAGACACTAGACATTGTACCCCACCATCAAGCGTACCGAAATGGGAGATTGTCGACACCTTGCGGCGTTTGCTACCTGGTTTAATGCCACCACAAGGATTCGTTTTCGCCAACTTTATGCAGGCGGGGGGGGGGGGGGGGGGGGGGGGGGGGCGCCACCTGAGTACGGAATTTTTTCGAGGAGGAGGGGAGATGTTTGTTTCGGTTTTGTTTGGTTTCAGACGAACAAAACGATGTCATGTGACCTTAAGGCAGGGCCTTGCGAAAATGGAATCGGATGAATCAACCGGTGACGCGCGCTAGATATATAATTTGATCACACTACCGTACGTTTTAATAGTATTGTATACATCCCGTCGTTGGAAACGCCTGTCAGGTGCTAGGAAGTGCTTGTGACCGCCGCCACTACGGCTGCTAATAATCAACCCGTGTTTGGGATGTCGGAAGCTAAAAACTGATGATTCTAACAACTGACAATGACAACTACAGTGGAAGCCCGAGCTTGTGGAAGATTGGATATCGTATCGGGAGTTTCGATTTCTCGGAAGTATGACTTCGATATTAATATGTCATACCGAATAGTTTTTATCTGCATCTTACGGCATTTCGGCTGTTTTTATGCTGACATTCGTACGGAACAAAGGTTGCCGATCTGAATCGTGGACGATGTCGATTCCTATTTCTCGGTTATCGGTATCGTGCCGAACTCGATTCTCACTCGATATGTACTGTGCAACTACTTACATAGTTGCACGACGAAGCATGCGCGCTACTACTCGAAATGCCTTGCTAACGTGTTCTATATTATTCGATTATATTTTGCTTGCTTCCAGATGTTTGACCCGGTCTTGCGGCTGCGGACTACCGGTAAATAATCAAATGCGATGGCGATGAGTTATTGCGAGAAACGACATCAACAACATCGCCTCGACGACCACCAAACCAATCACGCGGGAGAAGCGAGCACTACCAATAAATCACCGCCCAACGTCCAGCCTAGCCCTTCCCCCCGTGCTCCGGCCACAGGAGGCCAAGCAGGAAGGGGATAAGATTAGCAAAAAGTTTCTATGTAATCTATGGAAACAACGTAATGAGCGCCCAATTGTTGGAGGTGTCTCTACTAGGAGTAGGAACGGTGCTCCGTCTCGAAAGGGATGCGCGGTCAATGGTCAAATGACTAAGGCAAGCAACAAATGAGTACGCCCCCCCCCCCCCCCCCCCCCCCCGTGCTCCGTCTCTATAGTCGTACGACTACGGCCATGCATGATAATGAGTACACCCCCCCCGTGCTCCGTCCCGACATTGTAGGGGTGCGAGGGTCTATGGGCGTACGGCTAAGCCCATGCATGAAATGAGTACCCCCCGCCCCCCCCCCGCTTCTATCGCTCGGCTGCGAACTTTGCCACCGCCAAGCCGCAAGCGACGAGAAAAACAGGATCCCACCGGCACGGTCGGCAGTATCACCAGTGTCATCAGTGCAACCAGTATCACCTGTGTGACCTGTGTGACCAACACTATCATCAGTGGTACGTGTACCACCACCAGTATCACCACCAGTACCACCACCAGTACCGCCAGTGTCACAAGCCTTCGAAATCGTCGGTTCCGATGAACCCTTTCCGCTTCCGTCGCGGCCACCTCTAGCAGAACTCCAGTACCACCAGTACAGAATCGCCACCAGTACCAGTATCAACACGAAGGTCTCCAGTATGTACCACCAGATTCACCAGCAAGAACCGCCAGTACTACTACCAGTGTCTCCACCAGTGTCACCAGCCCTCAAAATCGCCGGTTCCGATGAACTCTCTCGCTTCCTTCGCGGCCGCCCCAAGCACCACCTCCTCATTCTCCCGATCACCGCCCACGCTTTTAACCCCTCCCCCCATAGGCCTGGCCGCGGCATCTCGGGAACTCCCCGCCCCCGCCCCGCTAGCCCCACCGCTCTCTGCCCCCGCCTTGAGTGGCAGCCGATTGTGAGACGCGTTACCTTTTGGCGGAGCTTCCAAGGAGAGAGAACCGAGGTAGCCTTTGCGGAAATCACCGAGAAGTTTGTCAGCCGCTGAGTTTTTCTCGCCGAAATACATTTTCTGGTGGGGCCGCAGAATGCAGCAGCAGTCGCGGGAGGGGAGAGTGGGGGCAGGGGGGCACAAAATAAAGAAAAGCACCGGGTTGGGGGGGGGGGGTGTATTCAATAGGAGAGATGTACTCGATCTCATGCATGGCCGTAGTCGTATGACCATTGACCCTCGCATCCCTACAACGCCGGGACGGAGCATGTCGGGTTTTCACCGACCAGGCAAACATTGCTTGCACCAGGGGGGGGGGTGTACTCGATAGGAGAGATGTACTCGATCTCATGCATGGCCGTAGTCGTATGACCATAGACCCTCGCATCCCTACAATGCCGGGACGGAGCATGTCGGGTTTTCACCGACCAGGCAAACATTGCTTGCACCAAGCGCGAAGCGCCGTGAGGTGTCCGGCGAGTCGCATGAAGGGTGAGCTGCATCCTACTAAGAACCGCTTGTGAGGCGGACTTGCATATGGATGACAGCCTCAATGAGTTAGTTTAATTTCCGGTGTAGCCACTTCCAGAGACAGCAATGGGAGTACTATGTAACTGCCTCTTGGGTGCCTTACCTTGAACACTACGTGATACGATCAATTCCTTTGTGCAGAGTAAAGGTTATTTACTTCGCACAAATGATCTCACTCGACAACCAGCTGTGGGCGACCGCCAAAAAAAAAAAAAAAAAAAAAAAAAAAAAAAAAACGGTACCCTGGATGTCTAGCTCACGTAGTGAGCGGCATGTTTTACAGTGTCGTTGCCAACCGACGCCAACCCAACCCATATATAATATATAATGGGGGTGCGGGGGGGGGGGGGGGGGGGGGGGGGGGGGGTACTCATTCGTTGCTTGCCTCATAGTCATTTGACCATTGACCACGCATCCCTTTCAAGACGGAGCACCGTTCCTACTCCACATAGAGACACCTCCAACAATTCGGCGCTCATTACGTTGTTTCCATATATTATATAGAAACCTTTTCGAGACGAAGGAGGGGGGCGGGGGGGGGGGGCGGGGGTAGGGGTAGGGGTCCCATGTTTTTACAATTGTGTCGCAGACGGGCGCCGAAACCCAGACACGTACATTTCTATGCACTTTGGCTTAGTATTCCTCTGCCGGATCCATCCAACAGCCCAATGGCAACTTGCGGAGGTAGCCCGGACTATGCTATCAGCATCCCGGTAGTACCACGCTATTAAAGCCAGCAAAAACACGCCCCGGCAGCGCGTGCATTTCGCACAGGGAGGGGTGTGTGTGTACGCGGAAGCTTAGCCTCTGGCCGCGACACCTCCTCTTCGCACGATACAAACCGAAGCGTGGCTTACCTGTCCGCAAGACGGCAAGGAGACGCCACATCGCACACCCGTGCGAAAACAACCCTTCCCCCATCCCGCAAACCGGCGGGGTTTCTACGATTTTTTGCATTATCGTGGGGCTGGACTCACCCCCGTGCCCCCCGCGGAGGTCGCTGACGCCTTCTACAATAGAGGTAGCATATTTCCGCTAATTTGTTTCTGAATGACGGGGCTTTTTAACCTAAAATCGTCGGAATGCCAGTCTTGTTTCGAAAAAGGACGTTTTTGTGTACTTGCGCCCTGGGATTAATCATCGGGAAGCAATTTGACTGTTGCTGATGTCAGTTTTCGGGTGAGGTAGAGAGCTCCGCAAGTGAGGAGCCTCAGAAAATCTAGGGTGAACTTCTATCATAGAACGCTTCCGCTGTCTCCATGCACCCCTGGGAAGTGCACCACACCCCCCCCTCCTCCCCCCTCCATCTGTCTTAGCAAACCCAACAGGCGCACCACGCTACTACCTCCCCCTCGCTTCCTCCTCCCGTCTCTCCCTCTCCGGAAATTGACCTTCCCCCACCTCCCTTCCCTCTCGTCTCCCCTTACAAGTAGCCCCTCCCTCCCCCCGCCCCTCTGTCTTAGAAAACCAAGCAGGCGCGCCACTTTACCGTCCGCTCTCCCCCTCCCTCCCCGAACACCTCTCATATACACATATACAAAAAATCTTGGGCACCACGCACGTACCTTGGCGACGAGGTAGAGGTACTCTTCCCCCGTGTGCCTCCTCGGGTCGATGCCGTACCGCTTGGCGATCGTGTCGAGGCTCACGTACCCAGGGAACTGCACCGCGGTCTCCACCATCTGGTCCAGCATCTTGCCGGCCACCACCTTCGACGCGACGCGACACGACACGATGTGATGCGATGCGATGCGATGCGATAAGATAAGATAAGATGCGATGCAATACGATGCGATGCGAGCAGAAGTCGTGCAAGCAGCAGTACCTATCTGCAGCGGCCAGCAGCAGCAGCAGCAGCAGCAAGCTGCAAAAGCAGTAAGCAGCAGCAGGCCCCAACAGGCAGAAGTGCGGTCTATCCTGAGCTCCTCGACACTCGCTGTGCGATCAACGCCGCCACAAGGAAAATATCGCTCTCCTTCTTTTTCGTTGTCCCCTCCGCCCGAGAAGGGGGTGTAGCGGCGTAGATCAGGAGCGTGGCGGCGAGGATACACGCGCTTGCAGCAGCAGCATCCGCAAGCAGCAGCACTTGCTTGAAGCGGCTCTCTTGCTTGCAGCAGCGCTTGCTAGCAGCAGCGCTTGTTTGCAGCAGCGCTTGTTTCCAGCAGCGCTTGCTTACCGCAGAGCTTTCTTATCGCAGCGCTTGCTTACCGCAGCGCTTGCTTACCGCAGCGCTTGCTTACCGCAGCGCTTGCTTACCGCAGTGCTTGCTTGCCGCAGTGCTTGCTTGCCGCAGCGCTTGCAGCAACAACACTGCAGCAGCACACTTACTTGCAGCAGCACACTACATACATGCAGTAGCAGCAGTACCTATCTACTGCAGAGGCACGCAGCAGAGTCATGCAGCAGCAGCGGAAGCAATTCTTCTCGCGAAACCTCGCCCGTAGCAGACATCACTCGAGGCCACTCTCGGGGCAAGCTTGGTCAATTTAAAGCGTCCGGAGGTTTTCGGCGAACAGAATGCAACGGTCGAGTCTCATCTCACACAAATATGGCTCTAGTTATTATGCTATTAAAAAATGCATAAGTTCGTCGTATTTGTGCGAATTTGACTAAGCTTTTTGATTAGTCGTCGGCAACGGGAGAATACATCAGCAAGTTTCGTAATATTTTTATTTTGCGCAGACGGTCTACCGTAAGACAGACGAAACCAAAAACGAAAACAATCGCACATTCATGGGTAAAGCAAGTGAAATGTTAGCGTACCGGGTACGAGAACACAACAACACAAGCAAGACCAGAAAATAAGAACAAAAAGACAATAAAATAAAAAAACTGAAAAGAAACAGAGCACAAATGACGCTAGGATATCCGAGAGGCTGCTAGAGGGAAAGCATACGTACTCAAGAAGGACAGATAGCTCTGCTGCACGGACAAAGCAACACGAGGGAGAGCAAGATACCGGCATAAGGAAGGCGGGGAGGGGAGAGGAAACAAAGAGAAAGACAACAGTAGGCGAAAAAAACAGATATTGTAAAAGTATCATACTATATAACCGGAAGGAGTTGTTGACTTGGGGAGCTGGTCAGAAAATATTGCCTCAGAAGGCAAAAAGCGCAACAACCCCTACCATGGGATTGAGTCTAATTCTGGTCACAGACAAAACGCCTATTACTAGGGCGTGTGCGCACCATTCGACGGGAGTCGACGAGGAAAGAAAAAGCTCATCTCTTCTCGCGATCGAAGATAGAAGGCACGCAACGTACGCGTAGTGGGGAGGGGGCAGGAGCGCCCGCCATGTGACCCCAGATCTGAGGGTGACGGTCCTTTCGTGACAGCACAGCGTAATGCAAACTCAGCCGAGGGAGCCCGGGATCTCGAGGGAACCCGGGATCCCCCTCTCCCACACGCACTTGTTGGGGAGTCGGAAAATTTTCTTTGAAGAAAAAGGGGGTAATATCCTTCTGGCCTGGAACAGTTCACCCCGTGGCTGGTCTGCTTTTTGTCGCGGAAACCCCAGAGGGAACTCGGAGCTGCGTTTCCGCTCACACAGACATACACGGGGTATCAATTTATCTGGAAACCCTTTCCCGTTCCAGCAAACGGGCCCTTTTTTGCTGTATACGTGTGCACTTCGAATTTATCATATGTGTATTCAAAGCTCGTCTTCTTAACCTTACGGGCAGTATTCCCCTCGGTGTCCAGTACCAGCAGCTATATTAATACGAAGTAATACCTGAGTGTCGTACGAAGCCTGGCCGATGTCGTTGCAGATGGCGAGCTTGAGAGCTTGGTTCTGGTCCTCCTGCCTAGCGGGGATGATCCCTGGAGAGTCCAGGAGTTCCAGCTCTTGCTCTGGCTTTTGCCGTAAAAAAACGATTACGACCACAATCGTCACGATAATCACGAGCACGAGGCGGAGGACGGCCAATGATGCATAACCTATATTATACGGCAGTTTCAATGGGTTCATAGCATATATACCAGGCATCAGCTAGGATGTTGAAAAACCGAAAAAAAAACTCCGCTGTTCCTACCATAAGTACTTCGTATGTACTTCAGCGGCGATGACTCCTTTCGTGGAATGTTCTTGTGGAATTTTCTCGCGGAATGCTGATTTCTGGTTGATACTCGGACCACACTGGGCAGGATTCGATGTGGGGTTAACCCACCAATACCAAGGTGTCAGCGTACACACTCGTGAGAAATTCGAAACAGGCAAGTCGGCGGGAGCTGGGATTGAGCGCTGCCACAAGGACACATAACACAAAAACATGAGCGACAACATTGGAAAGCGGTGCTGTACTCGGTAGCCGAGGTCGAGACCGAACTGGGCCAGGGGGGGAGGAGACTCATCCTTTGAGATCTCCTTGGTTAGAGGAGAATCACCCCGGGTTACGCAAGTCAAACAAAACAAACCAAACGTACGGGCATGCGGCAACATATCTCGCTGATGCTCTGGGAGCATCGTGCAGTCGAAAATCCTGACATCCCCATCAAAATGTCCACAAATCCGGGCAGATAATCGACTTCCTATTTGATGCTCTAGATTCTTCAGGGCAGATATATTCCTGACCTGTATGATCTGTATGATCTAGCTCATGTTGACGGGTGGGAGCCGTATCATCTGCACGATCTAGAACATGTTTCCCGGGCTGGATCTGTACTGTACAGCTCCCTGCGCAACATATCACAAAGTCAGGGTAGGTTCTACATGATATAAATCGATCCGACACGTGGAACTGTTCCCCCAGGCAAAGCAACCAAGAGTGGGTGGCATGGTGGGTGGGCTGGTGGGTTGGGTGGTGGGGTTGGTAGGTGAGTCGGTGGGTGGGGTGGTGGTGGGGGTGGGGGTGGGCACCTGTCAAGACATGAACGCTGCACGAGAGAGCTGCCTATTTCGAACGCACACCCAACGTGTAACGTAAGACACCGACGCTGAATTACCGCTAAACCTTCACCCAAGTGCACAGCCATACACATATCGGCTACGTCCTGTACTATGTGCAACTCCTTCGTACTGCGTGAACCACCCTCGAACCCAGCAACGCCGGGACGCTACGTGTGGACTACAACCCTTGAATCAACATTTCTTCCGTTCTCTTGTCGCTTCGAGTCCCAAAACGGAAAAAAACACCGCGTTAATCAGCAGTCAGTTAACGCGGTACGGTAAAATGAAAAATCCCGGCAGGCCTATACCTTGGTGTCCTTCCCCCCAAGCCGGACCCAGTTCATTTTCTTCGTCACGCCCGCGATGTTCATCGACTTGGCGACCCGCTTCCCCATGAGCCGGTTGATCAGGGCGCTCTTTCCCACGTTCGGGAAGCCAATCACCGCCACGCGAATGCTCCGCGGGTTCATGCCTCGCCTCACCCGCCTGTCGTTCACCCTGGACCCCGCCTTCAGCGCCGCCTTCTTAATCTGCATACAAAAACGCAGGTTGATTTTTTATTGCAATGGTATAAGTAGCCTACTACGCGGAAAAACGAAAACACTGCAACAAATAATAGCCTAGTCTAATTACGGCGTAATATAACCAGTACCTGCTAATTAATATATTTTTTACGGCAAAACACCCCCCCACTACTTTATTTCCAACTACTGTCCTTGTCCCCGAAACAAAACGAGGAAGGGGCTGCGAAAAAAAAAGCACATAAATCAGCAAAGAGAGGCGACGGGCGCTTGGGCAGAGGCACTTGTAGCACTTGAGGGCCGTCACGCATGTTGGTCGTATAACATTCCTCACTGGCCTACTGTATTCTTGTGGCTGCGCAGTTAATTGGCAGTTATATGGCGCTACTCACTACGCTATTTAGTCTGCGCTGACCGAGCAGCTCAGCGGTTTATCCTCTACAAACGAGCAATGCAATCGTGGTGATTGTCGCTGCTGTTGCGTAGCGAGCGTTACCATGGCACACTGACCAGCTGCGTGAGACAAATTCCAGGGTATAGGGTGCGCTAGGCTCGTGGTCCGGACCGCTTCGCGCACTCAGGTCGGTTGCCGCCCGGCATGCGGTGACGCTTACGAGAGAGCTCAGATTGACCTGCTTCGTTCCTAGAGCTGAGCGATAGCCTCTGGACCGCACTGAGCGATGAGCGATGTGTAGACGCGGGCTATTTAGTTGGAATCGGCACTTTACAGACGGAAGAAAAGAAGCCGCGACGACAACGATGACGACGACTACAACCACCATCACCACCTCTACCACCACCACCACCACCACCGCACCAGCAAACAATTCGGCTCCCCCTCACCCCGCAAAAAAGAAAACGCGCGAAGGCCTACGCTCACGACGACGCCTTCCTACGCGACGCGTGAGCCACCCCACCCCCTCCACCCGCGCACGACTTATGGCACCAATCACGCTCCCTCCTCGAGGCTATCGCAAGGTATTACACAATACCGGCAAAAGAGAGGGGGGGCGGTTGGGCGGGTAGGTGGGACCGCTCGAAAGCGATCGACTGCTTGCCTCGTCCACCTGCTCCAGCCTCCGACACTTGGGGGTTTCCTAGTGTAATTCGGTCGGGCCACACACCCTCGGGTACAGGGGAAACAAAAAACGGGCTCTTTTTTTCTATCCCTTTTGTTTTCTCCTGTTTCTGTTTTGGCAAGCTCAAATGATATGTACGAAATGCATGTATCGAATAATTACTGTGCAAACCGATAAACACTACCGAGGGCGCACCGCACGCTACCTCGTGGCACTGTCTCTGAGTGCTTGCTATATATAAGATAAAAAAACGCCTCCCTATAAGGCCCTCTATTTCTTATATATATTTCACCGAAACACAGAAGCTGCACCTCGTGGACGCCTCGCCCCCGCTTGGAGTCCACGAAAAAGACGGGCACGTTGCCCCCCCTGTTGTCCGCGCGCAACCCCCCCTCGGTGACGAGGTACTTCTTCCACTGCGCTACCGCCACGGGAGACGCCGTGTCGACTCGGTTCAACACCACGATCAGCGGCCTGTGTCATAGAACGAAAACACAGAAAACCCCGTCACACGAGAGAACGCGCACCGTAGTTGGAGGTGGTTGGGTGGGTGGTTGGGTGGGTGGGTGGGTGGGTGGTGCTTTTCGTGCCTGCAGTATTCTGAGAATCTCGCCGGCTTCCTCGTGCTCTTCCAGCCACCTGGCACACTCTGCGATCGTATGGTTCATCTCGAATCCTAATTTCTGGGTGAGGGGTGAGGTACGCACTATAAATGTTCTCGGGAGCAGCAGAAGACAAAAGATGTATCGGTATGCGCATGGTCGGACAGCAGTGGGTCGTCCGCAACGGAACGCGATCGCCCGCCCTTGTACCTCCGGCAGCATCGGCACGCGCCTGGCCAATACTATTCGGTTTCTGTACCTATTCGGCCGCAGAGAACCAGGCCGTCGTTCGCACCTTAGCTATTACAGCCGTCGTACCGTACTGTATCGTACCGTGCACTGGTGTCGTTCGTCACGGTGTGCGTGTTTTTCCCGCGCGTTGTACCGCTCATTTTGATGATCTACTGAGGGCGGGGGCTGCACCATTGGGTCGCGGGTGGCACTCGCCTTTTTCCCACCCAGGTGGGCACGAGCTGGTGAGTCGTCGCCGCGGGTATGCGGCAGTCGCGGACCTCGATGACGACGTCGACCATCTTGAGGTAGTCCTGTAGCTGCCGCTCTGCCTTGGCGATGTGGCCCGGATACCTTATAGAATGGACAAAACATCAAGCGGTGACGACAATGGCGGCGGTGTCGGCGGTTTGCGGTAGTCAGGGGACATCCTGGGTACATCCCCGGGTTTCATAGATCCCGTGACCTACGGATGGCGTTTTCGGCGATGGGTTAATGTGATAACAACAACAGCATAGGTGACTATATGCCGGAATGGCGCTGGATCGTTTCCGCTGTCGGCGGGTCGGCGGCCCTGATGCTACCTACTCAACTATGCCATCATGATGCAGGACTGCCACGAGTTTGCAACCAAAAGCTGCTAGACCCTGCGCCAGCACGTCACCTCCCATTTCACTGGCAGCGACGCCCGCGAGTTCTGTCCAATGGTTCGGCTCTAGGGGCGTGGTGGCAGCGTATATACACCGATATGTATGTAGATGAGACGCGCGAGAGGGGTTCGTTCGATCGGCGCTACACATCGGTTGCGGCTGGAGGTGAGTCGAAGCAAGCAAAAGGCGAAAACACGGCCACGGTGGCTGCGGCCGCTCAGATCAACAACGACGACTGCTTGCTGTAGAAACACAGACACAGTTGTACCGTACTCGTTCAAGTACAGCAGTACCAGTATTGTAACATGCTGTACGTACCAGTATTGTATGCGCATCACAGCAGCCTTGTCGCGTGAGGGACGGGCGGCGGTCGGTCGCAAAACAAGCAGGCGCCGGTGAAAAGGCACACGAGGCAGAAAGAGCAGCCTACTCGTTGCAAAATTGTGGACTATGCACTGCTGTGCAACTAACCGTGCACCATGCGAGTGCGGACCCAAACATCAAGATAAAAGCGCGAAACACACTGCTCTCGCTCACACCTTGTTGTGTACCCGTGTACTCGCACTCGTACATAGGACCACTTATACATGCACGATACACGTACTGTACGTGGTACAATACAAGTATTGCATGACCCAAGAGGTTATCATACCCGTACGTACATGATTCTCTGTCTGCATGTGTCATGACCGTCGGCACTTGCAGCACCACCGGAGACCATCGACACTTTGGCAACTCTCAACAACTAATAATACGTACCCTCACCAGTTAATAACGTGCTGTCCGTGGGCTGACATTTTCCCCTCGTCGAACGGATCCACCGGGGTGCCCTCGTTCTCGTCCGCTCCGTACACCATACGCGTCGAGGTCTTCGCTACGCGTGTGCCTACAGAGGCCCCTAACCGTCGTCTGTCGCACCCCACGCGACAACGCGAGTCACCAGCAGCACCACCCGCGCCGACCACCCGCGCTCGAGACAAGGACGAGTGGCCCCGGGAGGGGAGTGAATGGATAAGAGCTGTGGCCGGGGAGGGGCTGCTATATGTGAGGAGGAGGGCGAGAGCCGCAGAGGCGAGCGCTGTTCCTGACATCCCGGCAGGCCGCGCTCGACGACCACTACCGCGACGTGGTTGCACTTGTGGCGCTTCGTTCCTAGAGCTGCTTTCGTTGCCGCGTCTGCTCCTCTCCGGGAACAGTTTCCCTCCTCGCCGAAGAGCTCCTTTGCTACCCATTAACATGGTTGATACACGACAGCAGTTGGGGTGGTGGTCGTGCACTCGGTTGCAGTGTACGGCAAGGCCAAATGCTGTGTTGTCCAGCTAGCTCCTCGCAGGACGTCGCATGCATTTCAGAGGGTTTGCAGAGTGTAGCTGGCGGTGTTGGTTCGGGGCGCGGGACGACCGACGACGTCCACTTTTTTAGCCTGACGCTCTTCTGTACCACCAATCAGTGCACTACCTGACCATGGGAGTCTCCGATTCGAAGCCCGAGCCCCCAGAAACTTACAGCCCTTCCGAGCAGCCGCAGGTGCCAACCTCGGCGGCAGCACCAGCTCCTAAGACCGGCAAATCTGGGAAGAAGATCTGCTGTTCTTGCCCAGAAACCAAAGCGGTACGTTAGACCTCCGAACCGACCCAATTTACCTGGTACTCTCGTAGTACGAAGCGCCTAGTATTGGGTGACGCAGAATCTTGCAAGCAAAGACCGCAGAGGTGATGGTCTAGGGAGAGAGAGCGTTGCATTCTCACGAGTTGGCCCAGTGCGGTCCGAACCTTTTGGGCAGTCCTTTGGGCCCCATATTTGTCTATGGCGCATCGCGAGAGTTGCGGATCAGCGTATTTTTCTGAAAACGTGTGGTGTGTGCTGTTCCTTGAGATGAGAACTGTTCTTGTTCCTCTATTAATATATTAATAGCCTCATCAGAGAGGATATAACATCAATGTCATTGGAACACTCGCTCTCCGTCTCGACTGCTGTGGATTGAACCAGCTCGACGGCTGGCCATGTAAGCGCACTGAAATGCTTGCCAACTACGTAGTGTCGCTGCTTGAGTGCTTGTGCGCATGGATGCACACCATGCTGGATGTGCCGTGCGGAGAGAGGTGTGGTGATTGTTGGGGTACGTGTGTACCTGGTACCTGTGTTGGCAAGCTACTCGTATTGTGTGTTGGGCTTGGCAGTCATGACACGACAAAGCAGCAGTGGCAGCCCTTTCAGCTACGAGCTACGAGTACGTGAAGAGAGTCTCCTGCGGTGAGACTGGTACTGCTGTAGAGTGACTGCCTCTGAACACACATACCAGTACACCTACGCACAGTAGTAGGCATTTTGCGTGCATTATGTTCTGTCTTTTGTCTTGTCTGCAGGGTTGTGTGTTGTGTGAGATGGTGTACCCTACTCTGACCGGAAATACGAGGTCCCCGAGTTTAGTTCGAATCGAACACAAAACGGTGACTAAATTTACTGCCGGAGTGGTATCTGGGCGATGATCGACAAAACTTTTTGTCTCGACACCACATGGCGGGACAGAACTATAATCTTTGAGAACTGAGCCCTTAACCTCCACCCCCAAGTACTGCTGTTGCTGTACTCAAGGCACATTTGACATCTTCCGCGTCCCGGATGCACCCGTCACATAGGAAAGACCCGTCTGCGAGTGACGAACTGCGGCATGCACCGAATGCAAAGTTGTACCAGGGTACAACAGTAGTATGTATCATACCTGCTATCAGGCAACTCATGCTAGTGCTGTGCGTGACTGGAACTAATTTTGTTGGTCGAAGCGGGATTAGCTGACGCCTCTTCGGTGCATGGAGTAGATTCGAGGCTATGATCGACCAAAACCTTTTTCTCGACACCAATGGTGGGAAAGCAAAAAATAATCTTTGAGAACTGAGCCTTCGATCCATACATGCGTGCATAAACCTGCATATGCCGTTTCCTCGATGAATACACACGGGTAAGGCATTACGTAGTGGACACTCCCCGCACAACCGCTTGGGAGTATAGGACTTGAGTAGTGCCGGCATTGACTACTGCACTACAGTACTGTGGTACATACAGACTGGGTATGAACTGAGGGTGTCGTTGACTGGTTTAAATACAAGCGGGGCAATGGTCGGCCATGACGACAAAAACTGCCATTATATCGCGAGGATTCGTCCGAAGTGAGCGCAGCAAACATATTTCATCGTCTGTCGGAGCCGACCACACCTTGCTTCTTCTATTTTTTTAGTGTTGTTAATAGGCTTTGCCTTTCTCGTTGCGTCGCCCCCCTCCTACTTTTCAATTCACGGAGGTGTTGATGTTTTTGTCGGTATCTCCCCTCTACCGTGGAAATTATTTATCGTGCTCATACTCGCTTAAAAAGGTGAAATTTGCCGACCTCGTGTATTAATACGTGCCGAAGTTGGTTCAGGGCCCAGGTCAATGCCGTCGTCAGGTTTATATGCTGAACTCTTTTGTGATGTACGAGTGTGTATACGAGATACGTGTCCGTTTTCTGAGTAAGTCGAGGCTATGATCGACCAAAACCTTTTTCTCGACACTACATGGTGGGAAAGCAAAAAATTAATCTTTGAGAACTGAGCCTCGACTTTAACGAAGACGCACCTGTGTTTTAGCTGTGACCTCATATACCAGGTATACCGTAACAGTTGTTTGCGATTGTTTTTGGCGTTTCCTTTGTCTCTGCTCACGGCACTTATTTTCAACTGCAGTCGAAGATGTTTGTCTCGTTCGTATTCGCCGGTCTTAGCGGTTCTGCGCGTTCGTCTGTTGCGTTATCCTTGACCTTAGCGTGGCGATGGAACGGCAAATCTCACGCAAGCGAGTTATTAACAAAACCCTCTTGTCAAAAGTGACGTCGGTGCTGTGTATATTGGTAGAGTGTCGTAGCGATAGGTATTCTTATTAGTAGAGTGTTGTAGCGATAGGGAATGCAAGGCAGGTGTCCCACATGTAGACCCTAGTATTGCATCTCTCCTTTCCATGGAAAAACGGACAGAAATACGGGAGGTCGAAGCTTTTCAGTAGATGTGCGAGTATGTCTTCGGCTTGTGCGAGGACAGGTTTTCTACTCCTGTGCCAATGGAGTCATAAGAGCCGATGTCTGCGTTCGAACTTGAAGCCCCACAAGCCAGCACACCGCGTTTACAAACTCTAGAACCAGCGTGGATTTTGAGTACCGAAAGAAAAACGCCTGCCGGTGAGGAAAAAATCAAGATGATGAACTTCTCGATATAGGGGCGCTAGCGGTTTTACGCCGTTCTCTCCCCCATATGAAGATCCAACGACTCCAATTGATCCGTCCGAGGCCCAGCGTGCTTGCCGTGGGTAGACGTCTGCTGTTTCCCACGTATTCACATTCAATGTGCTTGGTATTTTTGTACGTTCTGGCCGACTGTCAGAGAGAGCCCTTGGAAAGTGAGAAACTTTGATACGATAATATCAGATTTCCGTGCTTCATTACGTAGATCTGTCGGGGGGCAAATGTAGCCCTGATTTTACGTGATCTGCACCGTAGCTACAGCAGTAGATCCTGCCCCCCGTTGGGGTCTGTTTGGCACGGCTCGTGCGCACACGCGCATATCTTTCCGGTGGGATCTGTATGACATGACTCTTAGTCGATATATGTGTGACATGCGGCTAATATAGGAAGTGGATGATTTTCGTGTGCCCGAACTCGGAAAATAAACAATGAACTCTATTGAGCACGAAATACATCAGGTGGAAATTTTGAGTAGTCAGTGGTGTGTCTTTTCCGATTGCATCCGCGAATCGGAAAGAAATTCCGGGTAATTATTACGGGAGACCATAGTAAATAGGACCTACGGTAGACACTAAAACCTACCAGGTATATATTTCCCTGTTTTACTAACAACATTTGGTCCTATTTGCTATGGTTCCCCGTAGTAGTAAATATTTGGATCGGGATCTACCCCCATGTGTTTGAGCTTTTGCTCGTCGCGACTTGGAGTGAAAATGTACAACACAGCGACGTGTCATTTATTGAGAGCAGGAAAATGTCTATTTCGGGGGGTCTCCATAGTAAATAGGACCTACGGTACACAGTAAAACCTATATGTTGACTTATTTTTACTAACAATATTTGGTCCTACTTACTATGGTCCCCCGTAATAGTCGGTGTTGAGTATGTAGGGAGAGGAGCCGATGAAACCGGTGAGGAAAAAAATCAGATGATGAACTTCTCGAAGGAAGGGGTATGGCAGCCCAACGGCTCTCTGCCCCCTCTATGAAGATCCAACGACTCCAATTGATCCGTCCGAGGTTCAAGGCTGCTCTCTTTCCGCCGATTTTTCCTACACAAGATACTTATCTCAACACTTGGAATTGCGGTAGAGGTGTAACTCTATACCTGCTAAAGTCCGTCAACACAGCACTAAACCAGTGAGGAAAAAACTCAGATGATGAACTTCTCGAAGGAAGGGGCATGGCAGCTCAACGGCTCTGTGACCCCTCTATGAAGATCCAACGACTCCAATTGATCCGTCCGAGGTTGAAGGCTGCTTGCTCTATTTCCGCCCTTTTTTTTTTTTCTATTTACAGTACGTACGCGTAGCGGTACAAAATATGTATCAGGTACCAGATACCAGATGAGTCCGTATACACTACTGTCGTATCCCGTGGAACTGAATCAGGTGTACATGTTTTGAAGTAAATTTAATATTTTGTTCGTAACGGCCAGTGGAGGCTGAACTATGGAAGTATCGATATACGGTGACAGTGGATTGCCGATTGCAACCTTCGCCATTCGACTCCAATCTGATTTTGTTTCGCTGCTGCTGTTCCACGCGTTTGCTCGTCCTCGACCTTTTCTACCCGCAGGCGAGGGACGACTGTGTGGTCATGAATGGTCAAGATAGATGCAGGGAACTGATTGAGGCGCACAAGGCCTGCCTCCGCACGGAGGGTTTCGACATTCGATAGCGTCTTGCCTTTGTATATTGCCGAGGTTTTGGTGTTGCTGTCACCCTGTAACGTGTTGTTTGTTTTTGGTGTACGAGTGCAAGACGGCGGACGTTTCGTTTCCTTCATGGGGTTTCGTTAGTTGTCGAGGCTTGTTTGTGGGATTGGAGCCCGTGGGGTTGTGCGGTTATACGTGGAGCTCAGTTGGTGTGATCCGTAGAAAATGTGAAGCATTGGAATCCAACTTGTTAGTGGGTTTGTCGCTTCGTATCCAGACATAGATTTTGATCATCCGACGAGTGCAATGTAAAATTTGTACCTTACAGTTAGCAGCGTTCGCCTGAGGGAGAAGGGATCTCTACTGTAGGCTCCTTTGCGAGGGACGTCAATTTTGTCGAGTTGGGGTGTGTCTTCAGCCTGCTCTCATTTTTTGGGTTTTCGCCGTCTTGGAAGGCGGCCGTGTGGGGTGTGAAAACATGTGTACATACATACCAGGGGGCAGCAGTCTCAGTTAGCGCGTTGAGCAACTAGATTAGTTTTAAGACACGCCCCTTGCTTGTGTCCAGCCTTGGAACGCCTTGCTTGGTTACAAACCAAAGACACAATATTTCGATCACCGTCGACCATTCAACGTGCTCTTGATCCACAACAGCAGTCATAGCGAGCGCGGAGTTCAACGAAATTAATTGATGACAATTGTTTGCCATTCAGCTATCGACTGGTGGGCTCGGTATAAATACCCGCGCCCAAGCCTATAGCTTGGTTTTGTATCGCGTCGTTTTAAAATAAACTAAACCTCCTGTCTCCACGCTCGGTCACCATGAGCTTTGTCTGTGGTTGACGGTGAGATTCAAGTTGCTTGGTTTTATTCACCGCTTCGTCCGCCATGAGCTTCTGGGCGTGGTCCTGCTTTTTGACCGCGCCACTAAAGTGGTTTTGCTCCTTTTTTATCTTGCCATTGAAGAGTTCGATGTTATCGAACACCCTACGTTTTGCAAGTCGAGACGCAAAAATGGTGTCGCATCACCACCGTGTTATCCTTGCGTTTTTTTTCAAATACTCTCTATAGTTGAGGTGTTTGGATGTTGTCGGACACCCTACATTTTCTTTCAGGATTAGCGTCGTCTTCTCTCACCACCCGTAGCGCGGCTTTGATGTCGAGCGTTGTTGTACACCACGAAAGTGTTGGAAGATATATCGAGACTTACTTACGGGGCTGAAGGAAATGTGTACGCCCCTATGTTTTTCTGGGTGGCTTCTCAAGGCTTGCCCCGCCGATATTCGAAGAATGCAGACATCAAACGGATCACATCAAGGTCGCTATTTCTCGACCCACGGGTAGAGCAGTTCTTTTTGGACAGATACATTCATGATTTCTGGATCTGTGGATCTAGAAAAAAAAATCTGGGGCCGGGGGGGGGGGGGGGGGGGGGGGGGGGGGGGGGGGGCTCGGTGTGTGACCTGACACATCTTCGGCATTTAGGGAAACGATATATAACACCAGGGAGATCTTTCGCAACATATCGCACATAGTTGCCACAAACGAGATCTGTACAAGACGACTCTTTGATGTACATTGACCGGGTGGGATCTATAGGACGTGGATCTTTTAGCCTGAACGGATCTGTAGGATCTGCATGAAACTTTTTCTGGGGGGGGTGGGGGGTACTCATTATCATGCATGGCCGTTGTCGTGTGACCATAGACCCTCGCATCCTTACAATGCCGGGACGGAGCCCGTCGGGTTTTCACCGACCAGGCAGACATTGCTTGCACCAAGGGGGGGGGGGGGGTTGGGCTCGGTGTGACCCAACACATCTTCGGCGTTTCGAGAGACGATCCATATAATACCAGGGAGATCTTTCGCACATATCACACAAAATTATAACTGACGAGATCTGTACAAGACGGCTCTTTGATGTACATTGACCGGGTGGGATGTGTAGGACGTAGATCATTTGGCCTGAAAGGATCTATGGGATCTTCATGATCTACGTAGCACATGTTCGTCCGCATGGGGAGGGCTCCAAAATAGTGTGTTCGCCGGGTGGGATCTGTACAAGACGGCTCTTACACATGTTGGCTCGCAGGTAGTGTCTGTGCAAAACGACTCTTACATGCAGGTTTGTTTGCTCGGGTAGGATATGTATGGTACAGATCTTGCGAACATTTTTACCGGGGTGGGATCTGAATGACCTGCTTGATCTACAGATCACCTACAGCTCATTTTGTCGTATGCGATCGACTGATACAAGAGGTATCACTCCGCCCCAAAATATCAAGACATTTTGCATATTAATATTCAATCGAAACGAGCTTATACTTCGGGACATGGTGGTATACAGCAAGGGACTGACTGTAAGAGTCACTGCTGTTGCTATTAATATATTAATAGCTCGGAGCTTCACTGGCTCTTTGACCTTTTCGACGTGATTTGCGAAATATGTTGGCAGGACAGCATGCAGGGGGCCTTTGACTTGTGCACCACCCGTTTGAGGGGGTCACAAGTCGAACCCCCCGGATCACACACACAACTACTGCTATACGCACAACTCTGTGCTACTATTACGGGGGACCATAGTAAATAGGACCTACGGTGCACACAAAAACCTAAATATTTACCTACTTTTACTAACAATATGTGGTCCTATTTACTATACCCCCCCGTAGTACTGCTGTACTGTTGGACGAACAAGACAACGACTAACACAGGCGTTTGCCGTACTTAGTACTTATGTACCTGGTATACTGTTACGTATGATAACCAGGTACGACATGTAACATTTAAACACCGCTCTCATCGTCGTTCTTAATCCCTTGTTAGCATAAGGCGTATATTCTCTCTCGGCTGAACAAAAACACGGTACCTCTCTACGAGTATGATTTATGCCTATTTTTTACCCCGGATATTCGACAACAGTGTTTTTTCACCATCATCGTTGATAAATGCCAGCCGCGAACTACTACTACTGCGGTAGAAACTCATTTCAAATCCCTTTTAGCCTCTCAGGGGTTAGTCTCTCTTTCGGCTAAAAACTTACCTGGTAGGTGCCAGGTATCTCTCGTTTGTTTTTGACCCCAGTTGTTTGACCTAGTGGTTTTTTACCTACCGTCGCTGATAAACCCCAGCTAAAGAAGCCACGGCCACGCGCTCGCGGCGGTGGCCTCAAACATGGCACCGGTCGCTTCCCATCAAAGCCTCGTGGTTCTGCTTGGTGAGGTCGGCGAGGAATCCCGATCCGCACCTGCAAACATTGTATTTCCCTTTATCAAAGACTTGAGTTCCCAATTCAAGACGATATAGGAAGAAAATTCGTGATTTTTTGCCTTGATTATTGGTAAACATCATCACAGTTTTCATGATTTGTATATTACGGGGGTCCATAGTTAACAGGGCCTATGGTGTACATAAAAACCCATATATTTACCTATTTTTACTAACAATATTTGGTCTTGTTTACTATGGTCCTCCGTAATAGTAATATTATAATCATCAACCGAATGTTGCTCGTGAAATATCAGAGACACAGGTACCACGGCAGAAGGGGGCCGGGGCCGTCTCTCCCTCTCCGCAGTCCATATGACGGCGAACCTGCAAAGCGATCTGCGGATGGCAGAGCCGCCGAACCATTTCACGATGTGAGCCTTTCGACTGGGAGGACGGACGCTAGCGAGCTGCCACTGCCTCCAGAGTTCGAAAAGGATTTTGCGGCGTGTGCAGTAGGAAAGGACTGAGTCAATCTTAAACAAGTTTGGGTGAGACAACTCTGCCCCTGACCAGTGGTCAAATACAAATACAATCTAAAAGAGGCGCAACGAAGTATGGGCGGGACCACAGGCCAGCGCAGGAGGCCTCATCCAATCCAATACTTACATTAAATGATCCACGGTAGAGAGACAGAATACAACAGTAAAATGGCGATCCAATCGATGGGCTCAAGATTTGGCACAAATAATGGAACCATCGATGATATCGAAATGTCTCGGAATTTGTATCGCAACGAGGTCAGTTCTTCTTTTCGCTCCCGAAACCTCGGGAGTAGAGTTGGTCGCAACATTTCTTGAGACCATCCCACCCACCCGGCAGTAGGATTAGTATTCTTATGCTTGTATACCCCGCGCAGAGTACGTGATACGCTAGTCTACTCAGCGCGGGGGGAAATACCAGACGAGACCTCCTGCCCGGCGCAAGAGGCCTCATCCAATCCAATACTTACATTAAATGATCCACGGTAGAGAGAAGACAGAATACAACAGAAATATCAGAGACACAGGTACCAGATACCATCAACTACCATCCTAAAGTCAAGCTCGACCACCACCATCACCACCAGCAGACGCTTGCTGGTGGTTTAGGTGATAAATAGTCATGACTATGAAGCAATAATTAATGTATCACTATAATCAATTGCCTTGGAATAGAGCCCATACTTTGACCGACTGGTTTGTGTCGTTTGAAGACGCGGACCAGGATTCCCCGCCGAGCTTACGGACGGGTGACATGGGTGAAGTGTGAAGCCACTGCCGCGAGTGCTTGGCTGTGGCTGCTTCTCGGGCTGGAGTTCATCAGCGGCGGTCAAGTAACAAGGGTTGAACAACCCGCCTCAGAAAAAGATAGCCGTTTTTTATACGTAGCCGAAACAGACACCAAGCTCTGAGGGTTTAGAAACTAAAACCCTCAAAGGATTTGGATTACGTCGTACACATGCTGCCACACAGAGTCAGTGCGGTATTCATAGCGCAGGTACATCCTGATCCTTGTCGTCAAACCGAGGGAGTACACGTATTCCACTACGTTCGACGTAAACCACGACAAAAAAAAAAAAAACGAAACAACATAATCCTTGAACGTTTTGGGCGTTAGTTTAGAAACACAGAGACACATAGACTACCAGTAGGTGCCATCTGCTGGCCTTTGCACTGGGCGTCGAATCTCGGCTGTAATTACTACCAGGATAATATTACAGAAGGCAGTGTTTCTGAGTCGTGCTAGAATGCTATCATCGTACGTGTCCGCGTCCCCGCACCGAATTATTGTACCAGTTGCGGTCTCCATCCTGGTGTGTTCCACTACCGTATGCGCGGTCGATGATTTTGGGAAACAGCAACAAGGGAAAAAAAACGTGGTCGGTTGTTGAGGCTCGATGCCGTGTCGGTAGTGTTTCCCACCGCGTGAAGTGTCCCTCCTAGTCTGTCGTTTCCCTAGCAGAGGGCGAAATAAGAAATAAAGCCCCTCGTCAAAATGATGCATGGCTATTTAGCCTTGCCGTTGTACATATTTACTGCCTGGTACTTATTAACGCTGTTGACACGGTCCCGCTTGGGGCGACTATCCGTACGTGACTACGACTAGGCAAGCATTCTGAACCCGGCCATCGAAATCGTCCGTGAAAAACGGCCCTCGAAACGCCCCGCGAACGGCCTGCGAAACGGCACGCGAAACCGCTCGAGTGTGGTGGTCGCTGAAGTCACCTCTGCTCGTACCCCGTCGATCTTCTATACTATACATGGAACGCATCATGTTGCAACAACTTTGCTCCACGCGTCGATCAGGGCAATCCTTGTGAGCATGTGTACAGTAGTGAAGCACGTTATGCCCCCCGCCCCCCCTACGAGTATACCCCTCCCAACCCCTACCCAACCCCCCCCCCCCCCCAACCGTGTAATGGACCCGTTCCCACCCCTACCCACCGCCTCGAAAGGCTATACTAAATCCAAGTCCGGGCACTTAGAGCTTTTGTTTGGTCTGGAGTAATTATCATCTTACAGTTTACTTGATTTATCTGTGGACTACTATTGTAATAAAAAATACAATAAAAATTCATAAAAAAAAACAACTGACTAAAACCCGAGGTCTTGGTTGCTGTGGGAAAGCAACTCCTCCGCTTCTCTCAACCAAACCGCGTCGTTCTCCTCCTCCCCCCCCTCGTCCCCCACTTCCACCCCCCCCCTTACCCCCCATCCCGAATCATCCCGGGGACACCCAGAGTCGAAACCCGTCCCTACACCGTCGCCATAACTTATGGAGTCAGCAGCGGTACCGCTCGCGTAGACTCCCCTAGAAGGGGGTTGCCGATGCACGACATGGGCGATACCGCTGCCGCTGTGGTGGGAGGAGTGCTGCGTTGCTCCTCGCTTTGCACGAGCGCTGGTGTTGACGTTAGCGTTGGAGTGAGCGCTAGCGGCGGCAGCGGAAGTGGGGGGCGGGGCGGTACCGGGCCGGCCGGAAGAGAGGCCGTCGCGAGTGGTGGTGAGCTCGCGGAGCGCTCGCTGGGCGGCCTTGCGGCCTCGCTTTTCCAGGACCTCGCGCACCTGTCGTGTCGTGTGCATCGCGGAGGAGGAGGAGGAGAAGGAGGAGGAGGGAGGGAGGGCTGTATTTACGTATTGACCAACGTGGCTCAGCTTCAACAAAACTTTTGAAAAATGCTTAACTCGATAAACCTCTACGTAAACCCGACTTTCTGGCAATTTTCTCGGAAAGTTCTAGGATTTAATGAGGAGTTAATATGGACTCTCAACCATTTCGTCGAAGACGGTCCAAATCTCGTAGGTGTATCTGGGAGGGGAAGGAGGAAATGCAATAATTCCGGCACTGACAATGTCAAGCGGTGATGCTCAAGCTGGCAGGGTAGTAACAACCAACACTTCGTCGGCGAGTTTACAGTGACGCTCGAGTACCCACTCGCTGCAACCACCGACCATCCCAACACCAGCCGACTCGGCAAACTTGAAACAGAGGAGCCGGAGAGACCGAAAACGAAAAACCAAGCGCCGAACGGACAACGGGCCAACGCAAAGAATGAAACATCGTTACCGTCGCTCGCGTGGGGCTCCAACAATCGCACCGTAGACAAATTTCGGACACTACAGTAACTAGCAGGGATGTGTGGTAGCGGTACCAGGCTCACAGTGGTTCTCAAAACAACATGCGGTTTCCATTTTTTTTTTCGCGATTTCGAGAATTTTGTGCTGACCCCTAATAGAAAACGCCTCTATACATAGTCGAAACCCCATACGTATGCTTTTGGAATTCCAGAGCACCCTAGCCCATTGTATTTATATTGCAGCGCTTCCTTACATTTGGGCGGGTGATCGGTGATAGAGCAGGAGGCGCGCAGGGGTGCTAGTTGAGCGGTATGCTCAACAGGGGATGATAGCGACCCATCCCCTGGTTCACCGCTCCGAAAGTTTTTTGGACAGCGTTTGCGTGCGAGCGGTTTCCACATTTGGCGGTTTTGCGGCATTACCGACACTTCCTCGCTTCAAATTGCGGTATTACACATCCCTGGTACTATAGTAGCCATGCCTCCAAAAGCTCGCTCACATGGGTCTCCAACAGGCACACAGCGGAATCCCTCCTGACACTGCCGGACACAATAATTACGTCAACCCCAAACGCCCACGTGGTGGTTCAACAAACGCACTACGAACACACATACTACTATTGCGGACAACACCCGGGCATTAAAAAGATAATAAAGGCCTCCAGAACCTCTTTCGGATTTCCAACACTTCCCCAAGGAGTGACAAAAAAAGCCTTCATACCATATGTCTGCGTAATCCGACTCTACGTGTACGACGAATAGAAAATATCGGTACATACATACGTGTGTAGATAGTTAATCATGGTGCAGAAAAGTTCATGACTAGGGGAGAAAGAGCTGAAAAGGCAGACGGCGGATGATACGTGACACGTAAAACATTCTGAGGAGTAGAGACCTGTCCGTTTTCTGGGTTTGTGTGGCGAACTGAAGCTTTCGCAAAAAAAAACGGGTACTATTGTAGGTATAATCGTGTTCGACACGGTACACGAGACAGCAGTGTTCGTAATATATCCACAAGGGGTTCCCCTTCGGAGGCGTTCCGACGTGGGGTGACACAACGTAAAACAAATCCAATTACGTTCTGTGCAGATGGAAAAAAAAACGAAAAGACCCACCAGGCGCTGTGATTTTTTAAAGTCTATACGAAGTATAGCCCGAAAACCAAAGGTGCACACACCAGCCGTGGAATTTTTGACGTCTATACAGCCCGAAAAAAAGGCGAAAGGAAATTGGTACGATCTACACGTATATGTCTTACGTACACGTGATTAAAGTATGACACACAGCTTGCAAATGAGTTTCGGCGAAGTCCCCAATTTCACAGCTGACGCTTTTTTTTTTATTTATATAAATATACCTCCGCATCCCGGGCGCGCTCCAGCAGTTCTTCCACCCTTGACCGCAGCGCCTTCACCTGGCCCGCCAAGCTCCTCGCCACATCGCCACCCCCGCCACCCCCTGCTAGCGACACGCCTCCCCCGCTCCCGCCACCCGCCGCCTGCAACATGCTCCTATGATATTGTAAGAACATCGTATGGTACGATATAATACACATAGCGCAAAAAAAATCACACAGAAGAAGGCGAAAAAACGAAACGGGCGAAAAAAGCGTAAGAAAAAATGTGTTTGCGTACGTACGTAAATTACGAACGGAACGGCCGATACAAGGGAAAATCGTTTTCAGCAATTGAATAAAAACTTCACTCCATGTGTTCATGTGTTGATGTGGCTGGCTGGCTGATGATTTTGTTTTTTCGGGGTCTGTTGTGACTCCCGCCATGCTGCGCGTGTGCCATCGTCTGCCCCGCGATCCGGAGACGCAGCAGCAGCAGCAGCAGCAGACCAAGGTGCTCGCACACTATATAGCCGGAGAAGGCACTTCGCCCGCCGGACAAAGCGCGTCGTTCGAAACCAAACGCCATAACAATGATCGAAACATCAAAACATATTTACCCCCTCCCCGCCCCCCTATAATGGCCATATACGACTACGGCCATGCATTGCATGATATTGAGTACCCCCCTCCCCCTCCCCCCCACCATCTCACCTTCAGGCTCCAGGCACATGAACCAAAACGCCCACAATACCAAAACAAAGACGCAAAAAAGATACCCCTGCTTTCCCTCTTCCACGCCCCCCCCCCCCCCCGTCAAACGCCAACGTCTCAATACTTAAAACATCAATACCTCAACGCCTCCGCGCGGCCCTCCGCCTCCCTTCGAGCCGCCTCCTCTGCTTCTAGCCCTTCCTTCGCGTCCTGCAGGCTCGCCGCCAACAGCCTCGCCTCCCTTGCCCTCCCCTCCGCGGAAGCTTCGGCCGCAGCCAGCGCCTCCTCAAGCGCGGCAGCTCTCTCGGCCCACCCCTTCAGCTCGCCCTGCAGCCGCCTCCTCGCCGCCTCCGAGGCCTCAAGAAGGGACCAGGCTTCGGTCAGCCTAGCCGCAGCCCCCGCCACCACACTGCTACGGTCACCGTCGGGTCTACCGCTTCCGGGGCTCGCGGCACTCCCCCTGGCTGCACCATCCCTCGCATGAGCGACATCCCTCGCTACCCCTATCCCCGCCCCAGATATACCGCCTCTGTATCCGGCGGGGCTCCCTCTGCCCGCGCTGAAGCCACTCCGGGGAGGATTGAATAGATCCCCGTTTATTCCGGCGACGCCTCCTCCGCTGGCGGATGCGTCGAGAGTCATCATCTCGTCAACCACGGATTTTATCTCCGTGAGTTCTCCGTCGCGTCGGATGCGCTCGCCCGCGAGCGCCGCTCCCAGTTCGGCTTCCGCTTGAGCCTTGCGGGAGGCCGGGGGGGCGGGGGATGGGGGATGGGGGGGCAACATCGGCGGCGGTGAGGGAAAACGGAGAAGTTGACGGAATGTTTGGGGGGAGGGGGAGTCACGAGTCGACCCACTCCCACTACTATTAATACTGTCACGGCGGGGGGGCATACTAATACATACCCATGACGGGGGACCATAGTAAATAGGACCGAATATTGTTGGTAAAAATAGGGAAACATATAGCTTTTTGTGTGTACCGCAGGTCCTATTTACTATGGTCCCCCGTAGTAGTAGGCCACCGTTTCAAGTCAAACACCCGTACATCGCCGCCGCCGCCCCAGTAATAGTGGTAACACCTGGTAGTAATCAGCACCCACGATGAACCCAATCACCATGTATTCCCCTATGTTTCCACATCGTATTCGGTTCTGAGTACTGTGTTTCGCTGGCTGTAATAGGGCTGTGTCCCGTAGTACCGCTGGTAATATAGTGACGGAAGGGGCAGGATGGGGGACAGGGGGGCGGGTCGATCTACCGTTTTCTGTTAAGAATAGTACCTCGCGCTGTGCCGCTTCACCGGTACATTGTTGAAGAAATTCAACATGGCAGCTGCATATTAGCATCAACATCCGTCGAGAATTGGTAAAAAGCTGTTGGAAGAATAACCATAACACTGAAATAAAAAAAGCTTGAGAATAACGCTTCTGAAACCGATCGAGAGCTGCTACCTACAGCAAGACAAACCTAGCGAAACGTTCTGAGAGACAACTGTGCAAAAACAAACCAAGCATCGCTGGACTATCAGACGAATACCGAAACCGGAAAAAATAAAGTCTTCACCGGATTCAGGGGAGGGAGCACATATCGCCAGACCCCGTGTCCGTCATCGGGGAAAAAATAAAAAAAAATAGGTAATGAATTCCGCTTTATTTTTCTCGGAAAAGGGGTACACCATAACCTCCTTGACGTATACGTCCCACCCCATCCCCTCACCCCCAATCCGACGGCCTCCGCCACCTCCCTCTCCAGGCGGCGGTTCATCCTGACGGTTTCGTCCAAGCGGTCTTCCAGGATCTCCGCACGCTCCCTGGCCCTCGCCACCTGGCCGCGGAGATCAGCGACCAATCTTGCCGAAGAGTCTGCGGGAGCCCCGGCGTCGGGGTCGCTCGGAGCCCCCCCTTCCCTACCGCTGCTGCGCCCGAAGTTCTTGTTCTTGGTGTCCGCTTCCCGGAGGTCGCGTTCCAGGGAGAGCCTGCGCCGGCTCTCCGACTTTTCGTTTTAATTTTTTAAGAGCGTTGCCAGTTTCCAGTGGTGTGAAAATAGGCGAGGGCGGTCGGCATGAAGCAAAACAGGCAAGGGGTACCATGTCAAGGGGTTACGATGTGGACGGAACGAGGGGGGGGGAGGCGGGGCAGGGGGGATATTCGCAAGCCTAAGCCACCTCGGCGCTTTCGGCGATCGCTCTGCCCACTCATTCTCCCGTCCTGTGCTATTTCCGTGCCAACAGAAAAAACAACGGAGCGCCTACACGCACTGAAATCGCGCACTCCAATAGTCCAAAAGTCCGGCATCTTGCAGCTCGCTCCCAGCCCCCCCTCCCCCCCCCCCCCCCCTCCTCCTTCCCCTCCCCTTCCTCTACCCCAACCCCTGCAAGCGTGAATCCAGAACAAACCTGCAAGCGTGAATCCATCTCCCGCAAACTCTCCTCTCTCGTCCTTGCGCGCCTTCCAGCCTCCTCCAACTCTTCCTCCAGCCCCTTCCGCCTCTCCTCGAGCCTCTCCACCCTCCTCCTCGCCGCGGCCGAGGCCCGCCGCTCCTCCTCCAGCTCCTCAGTCACCGCCGCAGCCTCCCTCTCCGCCGCCGCCTTCACAGCCGCGACCCGCGCCTCCCATACCACCACTGTCGCCGTCGATGATGATGACGAGTCTACCCCTCCCCCGATCCCCCCGCGGCTCCTTCCCTCCACCCTGAAACGTCGCTCCAGGCCTTGGCGCTGCTCCTCCTCCTGTGATAGTCGCGTGCGAAGAGCATCGAGCTCGGCACGCGCCAGGCCGAGCTCGGACCGCGCGCGGCGCTTAGGTCGGCGCGGGCCGCCGCGAGCGCGACTTCGGCCGCCGCCGCCGTTGCCGCGACAGAGTCTCGGTCAGCGGCAGCAGCAGCAGCAGCAGCGGTAGCGGCGGCGGTGTTGGCGTGCGGTGAAGGAGACAGCGGAAGCGTTGCGTTGTCGTCCTCTTCCCGAGGCGCGATCGGCAGGGGGTGGATGGGGCGGGAGGAGGAGGTGCGCTGTGAGACGGCGCGCGCAAGGGCAGCCTCCGCTTCGGCCGACGCCACTCGCCGGACCAGGGTGTCACGCTGCCATGTTTTCGAGCAGGAGGAGGAGGAGGAGGAGGAGGAGGAGGAGGAGGAGGAGGAGGAGGAACGGGGGGGGTGGGCGTGTCTGCAGTCTATGGCTGATTCATTGTCATCAAACTTTTGCTACTGCACTGTTAAGTCTCACTCTAATTCCAAGTATTTTTTCCACCAAACGGGGGTGCGGTCCTGAAGGGACAAAGGCAGAATTCCGCACTACTATAGTGTAAAAGGGAGGGGGTGCAACTGACCGCAGGCTGTACGCAGGCTATACACAGACTACACGCAGACTGTACGCATACTCTACGTACACATACCGCTGTACATGACTGTACGCAGGCGGTATACGCAGACTCTACGCAAGCTCTACGAGTATCCATGCAGGGCCTACGCAGGCTCTACGCAGCCCTGAGCACACCAACGCGGCGCGGCCGTTACGCCACCGCTACCAGCACGATGCATCACTCTACCTGAGCCTGGAGGACCTCCACCTCCGCAGCGCGCTCCTCGGACTTTCGCCGGGCGCACACCCCTTCCTCTTCGGCGTGAGCCAGACGCTCCTCGAACGCCACTCTCTCCGCATCCATCTAACAGCACCAAAAACAGCAGTATCATAGGGCGTTCCGCACCAAGGCTAAAGTTAGAGCTTCACGCAACGGGAAGACCACGATCCAGATACAGCAGTAGTGCCGGTCCCTCTATAGTGTCGGTAGGTATGCGCCAGGCAACAATACCGGCACTATATGTAGCGTCAACCGGCACTGTTTACTTCGCACACTACTACACTGGTTACAGTAATCCCATCTGTGCCAAGCGACCACACAGGAAACTATAGCCGGCAGCATCCGGCATTACTCAACCGGCACTAAAGAGGGGTCACTACTGCAATCTATAGGCCCTGTATTTTACCGCTTTGAAAAGCTATGGAAGAGTCGGAAACACACACAACAAGATGTCAGCCGTCGAACGTTGCGTAAATCGTTCACACCACAAAACTCGGGCATCTTTCACCCACACAAGGAGCTTGCAGATTATCATTCGTGCACTATAGTTGCTTGCTTGCTGCTCCGGATGTCTTCTGAACGAAGGGGCCAGATATTCATCAACCAGGCAGGCGATAACGCCTGCCACGTATTGATGAGGGGACACTTGCTGCAAATAATAACGCCGCAACAGGAGAGAGGGGACACCATGTACCAACACCGTGCCCCGAACTATCTGTATCATGAGCTGGGACATGTTCTGTCCGACGCGTGTAAGGTTTGACGCCAGCAAGGTGTTGTGTTGCTGCATCTACGGCAAGGGGATAGCGGTCACGCAGCCGCAATGCACCGTGAATTTGTCGGGAACAATTTATTTACCTACTGTAGGTTATATTTCAAGTGCAGTAGTGATCCCTCGATAGTGCCGGTTGCCCGCTATAGTGTGGAATCGCTTGGCACGGATGGGATTACCGTAGCCAGTGTGGTAGTGTGCGGAGTAAATAGTGCCGGTTGACGCTATAGTGCCGGTATTATAGGCTAACGCACACATACCGGCACTATAGAGGGACCACTACTGCTGTGCCAACCAATGTGTCACGACTATGCATGAACATAACTTGGCGCTATTTGGAGGAAGGCAAGGTGGGTGCAAGGCCTCTGCCTGCCTGCCTGCATGTTCTGTCGATACATCTGTCGGCATGGCGCGGCCCGAAAAGAACAACAAAAAAAATATCGCACTACGATCAGTTACGACGAGGTATGCCTATATGCATATGTACGACAAGGAGAATAAAATAAACGCGAACCGGCAAATACATCGCTGCTTTTCACCGCTCGCTCGCTCCGATAAGAAAACTGACAAGAAAACGCGAACCGGCATGAATTCCGCCGCTTCTCACCGCTCGCTCCGACAAGAAAAATATCAAGAAAACATGAACCGACATGCATTGCGCCGCTTTTCACCGCTCGCTCCGACAAGAAAAATATCAAGCAAACGCGAACCGACATGCATTGCACCGCTTCTCACCGCTCGCTCTGATGCCACTGCTGCCGCCGCCGCTGATGACGCCGAAAACATCGCTGTCCCCGCCTCTTGCGCGCCGTCGGGCCGCACGGCATCCCTACGTACATCCATCGCCCTAGCAATCCCGAGGCTCAACATGAACGCCTCCAGATCGTACAAAACTCCTTCCACCTGCTGGAGAGGGGGGGGGGGGGGGTAGAGTTCAGAGAAGCACGGAGTGAAACAACAAACAAGCTGCCTCGACCTTTGAATATACCTACCTCGAGCTAAATCACGGCTTCTCCAACGGTTGCAGGCTGCAAAAAGCGTGAGTGCATTCTGCTGTCGTCCCTGAGGGGCATCTCTGTCCTGCCTTTCCCCCTCTCCGGGCAAGCGCTCGCCTTCATAGCCTATCAATCCAGCTGCTACAAAAACTTTCACAAAAACTCCCGAGTTGGGGTAACTTCCGCATACCGATTGCGAAAACACGGTGGTAAAAATGCCGAAACAAAATATTTCCTCCCAATAAATCCAGCCCCAGAAGCACCAGCCGTTTCAACGCTCCAAAACGCCAATCTGCGGAACTCCCTTCCCCAAACGTCCACATTCCCCCCTCCCTCCCTCCCTGTTCTTCTTTCAAATTCCCAACCCGCACCTCCGCCGCTGCCTCGTGCGCTGCCGCCTCCACCTCCTCCGCCGCTGAACCCCCAACCCCACCCCTAGCAGAATTAACATCGACGTCGACGCTCCGTCCTAAGCGTTGCCTTGTACCGAAACGCCTTTCCCTGTTTTCGAAACCTACACCAGGGGTCGGCGGCAACTCATCCCCTCGGGAGGATCTCTGTGGCCACGAAGAACGCGGGTCAAACGCCGCGGAACGGTTCCTGGAACGGCGATCGGAACGGCTCCTGGAAGGGCCTTCGGAACTGTGCTCGGAACGGGTCTCGGAACCGTGGTCAGAACGGCGCTCGAAACGGTGCCCGCGCGTGTTTCTGTTGATGCTGCCGCCGCCACCGCGGTGAGGGGGACGACGCTCCAAGGATCTCAGTTCCGCCCGAAGGGTTTCCACCTGGTTAGCGTTGGCAATGGGGGGGTGGAGGCGATGGTGGCGGTGGTGGTGGTGGTCAGGGAGAGGCAGGAACGAAGGGCAAGAAAGGGATGGGGGAGGGGGGGATGGAGGGGGGGTTGTATTATGACACACACCGTACAACACGTGTGGTAAGACAACACCCGCCCGTCGGACGAAACTTCCAGGCTCATTTTCTCGACAACGGATGGGTCTATGGAAAAAAGAAATCCGCGAGCTCTTCCCACCCAACGCCACCACTTTTTCGCCGTGTGTGACCTTTTTGTCGGGGTGAAATCGACTCCGAAAATATTGCCAGGGGGGTGCGTTATCTTGCGTGTTTCACGGCATCTTACTTGCACGCAACAGGTCGTGGACTGTGGGGGTGGGCGGAGCTAACGACGGCTCTGCCCGCTTGGCTGTCCCGTAATACATGGGATTGGTTGGGCAGACCGGGGCATATGCGCAAAACCCACGCGAAATGGGCAGAGGAACGGCCGGGTGCGTAAAAAAACAAACTCGCAACACATTTTCGACCATTTCCGTTTTTTTACCGGCATTTCCGCAAGGGCATGCAAAACGCGTGTTGTTAATCGAGAAGTCGGCATGTGTGGGATCTGGCAATATAGTTGCAGTGTTTTTTTAGTTCACTGCTATCCTGTGGCGGATTGGCTACGTTTAAATATGACAATAGCTTAAGCTCACCACACTCCCACGCATGAAATACGTGTCGTGCATCAGTATAGCCGTCGCTTCCGCTACAACCTGAATCCGAAAGGATTAGATGCGGTGGAGATCGCCGCCACCCGTCGGTGCTGACCTTGGTGGCTGGCGAGCGATCTACCGTAGAGAAACTATTTTAATAGCCTCACTATCGCTAGCGTGTCACAAGTATACGTTTGCGCCCACCTCGCCCCCTTCTGCCTCAGCCGCAGCCGCCTCTGCTCTCTCTAGCAAACCCTTCGCCGCGTCGACAGTTCGCTCCAGGGCTTCTTGCAGCGCCAGCATCCCCTCTTCCCCGTAGGCTAATGCCTCCTGCTCGAAAAATAAATGCAAAGAAAAGTGTGGATTTAGTGGAGAAACCTCTCCGCGTCCGGGCCCACAAAAGCAAACAAAGAACACCGCGACTACCACAGTGACAGCGTGAGTACTACCAGGTAGCATACATACATCATTTTTTGCCTGTGGGTACACCGTGTCGACATTGCAGCAACGACATCTCCTGTCACTCCACACGAGATAATTTCCTGCTTCCATATACCAGAATGTATCTGGTACGTACGTACTTACGTACGTAGGCTGGTTTCACTCGCAATTTCCTTGCCTGAGGCGCGCCGAGATGCTGTGCACAATTTGTACTGTGTACAAATACAGACTTGACCCAAGAAAAACATGCCCTAGTTCGGGCAGACTATATACGTGCGGTTTCCACCCGGCAACACCATCTAAATCATACAGATCACACAGATCACACAGATCACACAGATCATACAGATCATACAGATCAGGAATATATCTATCTGCCCTGCAAGGCCTAGGTCATCAAGTGGGAATGATCTGTAGATGATCTGTACATGGTCCTGTCTATCCGAGGTGTAAACCCTTACCTCCATCTCCGCACAACTATCCCGCGCTTCTCTCATGGCGGCCTTCGCATCCACCTCCGAATCTTCGAGCGCGGCCTTCAGAGACTCCATTTTCCCCTCCGCTTCCCGAGAGGCTTCTTCCGCCCGCGTCAGCTCCTCCGCCAAACGGGTTTCCAAGCCGAGGCGGGCTTGTTCGGCCGCGGCAAGGGATGCTTGCAGTGATCCCATCTTATACAGGAACATAGATAGTTCGAAGTTAATTTTCACGAATGAAGAGGATTGGGATTTGGGGCGGGGGGAGGGGGGGTGGTACGCATTGTTATACATGGCCGTAGTCATACTCATACTACCTGATTCAGGGGATTCGGGGGCGGGGGTGTACTCATTATCGTGCATGGCCGTAATCGTAAGACCAACCTGATTCAGGGGGGGATGGGGGGTGTACTCATTATCGTGCATGGCCGTAGTCATATGACCATAGACCTTCGCATCCCTACAATGCAGGGGGGGGGGGGGGGGGGGGGGGGGGGGGGGGTATTGATGCCATGCATGGCAGTAGTTGTACTGCCATAAACCCTCGCATCCCTGCAATGCCGGGAAGGAGCACGTCGGGTTTTCACCGACCAGGCAGACATGGCTTGCACCAAGCGCGAAGCGCCGTGAGGTGTCCGGCGAGTCCCATGGAAGGGTGAACCGCATCCTACCAATAACCGCTTGCGAGGCGGACTTTCTCGCATATGGATGACAGCGTCGACTGGATCGATTTGTCTTCTGGTATGGTCTCCTCCTTAGACTGCCATGGGGTATCCCGTACCATGCAACTGCCTCGTGGGTGCCGTACCATATACCAGGTACAGACTACTTGGCCCTGAATGATTATCGCCGTAGGAAACCGCTGCTTATCATACTAATAGTTTCGTTTTTTTCCCACACAGCGTCAAGGGGGACAGGAGCTACGATACGCTGTACGCAGCATCGAGCGCGCCGCGAGACCGTCCAGACGTGGGCCTTGTTCCGATTTATTTCACACGCCGAACACAGATCACCATCTACTGCAACGCATCATCTCGATCCGGTATACTCCCGCCACGATATGCTTTTCGCAAGGGCCGAAAAACGTACAAGATGCCATTCAGTAAAACCTTGCACAGCGCAGGCAGATCATGATCTAGATCCTCGACATTAGCTCTTCCTCTCCCATTGTGAGAGGTTGTATATACAGATCCGCCTTCTAGGGCAAAAACAACCCAGGGAACACGTGCTATTGTAGATCATGGATATTGTACGGGTCCCACCCGGCAACATGAGGCTAGATCGAATAAAAATCGGGTATTGATCTGCCTTGGAAGATCTAGATCATCTAGATCATGAATGATCTGTAGATGATCTGTTCGAGGTGTGAAGCAGTGTCTACTATTTCGGGGGACCGTAGTAAACAGGACCTACGGTACCAACAAAAACCTATATATTTTGCTATTTTTACCAACAATATATGGTCCTATTTACTATGGTTCCCCGGAATAATAGGTCGTGCACAACATGTACGTAACAGTAGTATCACGGACAGAACATACCTGCCCTGAAAAATCTAGAAAATGAAAGGGGGGCATCTGATCCGTCCGATGCATGAACAATTTACGTGGCAACGGGATGACGGCTACGCAACGGGGAGCCACCACATATATAAAGATGCTCGCCGAGACCAAGGGTGGATTTACACGTCTAGCTCACCATCTGCTGACACTAACGTCGCCTTCTCCCCCCCCCCCCGCCAGCCCCGCGTTCATTCCTCACCTCCGTGCGCAGGGAGGCAGCCTCCGCGGCCTGAACCCCAGCCGCCTCAACCGACCCCCTCCCCGCTTCTTCCAAACGCCTCGCATCCTCCTCCAAGACCGCGATCCGACCATCCCTCTCCTGCAGTCCTTGTACGAGCGAGCGGAGCGCCCGCGTAAGGCCGGAGTCCGACCTTTCTGCCCCCGCTTCGCCACGCGGCGCAGCCTCCGCTTCTCGATGCGGCGCAACCTCGGCCGCTTCGCGCTCATCAGCGAAACGGTTGCTGGGTGTTCGTCGCCCTTCTCTCCCTTTGCGTCCGTCTCGACGTCGCCGTTCCTGTTCCCCCTCTCCCCCCTCCTCCGCCACCGCCTCCGCTACCGCCATCGCTGCTATCACCGCGTCGTCCGTTAGGAGGAAACCTTCGGGCCTTCTCTCGTCCCCGCCTTCCTCACCGCCAATGGAAACCCCGCCTGGTTGCGCCGGAGCGGCGAGAGGTATAGTCTCCTCCTTCGCACCGCCGCCCACACCGCCGCCGCGGCCAATGGAAACCCCTCCCGCTTCCGCCGGGGGAGCGGGGGGTAAAACATCCTCCCCCGTACCGACGCCCCCCCCATCGACAATGGCAAGGCTTTCGAGGAGCCCTTGGAGGCGGACGTTCGTGCGGGAGACCACCGTGTCGCGGTTTCCGGGTGGCTCCATGCGGCCAGCGTTCCCGCTGCTGCTGCTGCTGCTGCTGCTGCTGCTGCTGCTGCTGCTGCTGCTGCTGCTGGTCGAGGGCGCGCGGTTCGATCCGGTGCCGCCAGATAAGGCGCTCGTAACCTGCCATGTGGTGGAGCGGACGAGAGGTGACCGAGCGAGGGGGTTTGGCGTGGAGTTGATAGGGTAGGATTGCGGCGGGGGAGGGGGGGGGGGGGGGGGGGGGGTACACATGTCATGCGTGGTCGTAGTCGTATGGCCATAGACCCTCGCATCCCTACAATGCCGGGACGGAGCACGTCCGGTTCTCACCGACCAGGAATATATTTCTTGAAGCGCAAAGCGCCGAGAGGTATTGGGCGAGTCGCATCAAGGGTGACCTGCATCCTGCTTAAAACCGCTTGTGCGGTTGGCATTCTTGCATACGGATGATGGTTTCGAATGGGGTGGGGAGGGGGTGTATGAGATTGCTCCAGGGGGGTGGCCGGCGGCAGAGCTCTTGCAGTACGCAGCGGTGGTTGTTTCGGTCGTTGTTGTTGTTGTTGTTGTTGTTGATGATGTTGTGGTTGTTGCAGTTAAAGTTACGTTTCAAACTTGCACATGGAACCGATGTTTCGAAGTTAATTCTTCCCTACAACGCAAGGCTATGCTATGGCAACATTTGTGATCGACGGGGCCCCTCGACCGAGTAAACCCTTTTTTTCGAGACATCGGACCTATCAGATCCCTTTTGTTCACAACATTAGACAGATCAGACTCCCATTCTTGACAACATCGGATAGATCAGATCCCCACTATTTCCACACCTCGGATAACGTAACACTCGGATAACACTTATCTACGTTATGGGGCCTAACGCAGGAACGTGGTGACGTGGTAACATAGTGTTAGCAGTGGAAGAGCGATCACGGTAACGCGGTAACACAGTGTTAACTGGAAACCCACGAACGTGCACACGCCTTAACGTTATGTTGCTGCTCGGTCTCGTCCAGCTCTGGTACAGTAACAGTATGTTATGCCGTGATCAGTCCTTGAACTAACACCGTACACAGTGTTAAGGCTTTGACCAAACACGTGCGTTATCATTTCAACATGCCCAGATCGATATCCGCATATCTACTAACACGATAACATAATGTTACTATCGACGCAGCGTTAGACATAACACACTAACATAGTGTTAACCTTAGGAGGGGTGTTACACATCACACCCTAAGATAACGCCACCATGTTCGCCAGCACTACTATTGATGACACCTAACATTGTGTTGCAAGTAACATTGCACACTAACGTAACATAGCGCAGTGCCCAGCACTACTAACACTACGTCATCTGGACCCCCCATTTGATTGCCTTAGGCTCGGATTACGCAACACTTAACGTACGTTAGATACGTTACAGTCTTAGCCGGCCCATACGTAACATTATGATAGGATGTTAGCCTAAATCCGGAGGTCTCTGTAACATTATGTTGCGGTGTTACCGTCAGTAAAGATCTGATGGTAACATTCCGCTGCCGTGATACCATAAAAATCAATCCGGGTCTGACTTTATGTTGCTGAGTTACCGTTGGGGTCGAAGTCGTTCTAACGTAATGTTACTACGGTACCCTTTCGATCTTCCCGAGA
Source organism: Macrocystis pyrifera (assembly GCA_031763025.1). NCBI lineage: Eukaryota > Phaeophyceae > Laminariales > Laminariaceae > Macrocystis > Macrocystis pyrifera. Next base: position 183,197 of record JASSKH010000030.1, read on the forward strand.
TCTAGCATGTGCTACCTGTGTCAGTGGTAAAGCGGGCGTGTGGGAGTAACATATCGTAGCCGTGTTATCCAATTTCGCCGACATCCCAGTAGGGGATACCTACAAAAATATCCCCGGGGGGGAGGATAGCATGGCATCCGCGGTAAAAAAAAAAACGCCTCGATATTTTAAAACTCCAAAACAGGGGATATTTAGGAAATATCCCCGCAAAAAAAAAAAAAAACGCCTCGTTTTTTTCTGGAAACCCCGCCAGCACGTTATCCAGCTGTAACACAGTACGTTATCCATCTACAACGTAATCTGCACACTCGCACGTACGAGCTAACACGGCAGTGACATAGTAACATACTGATGATGTTAGATTGGGAGTGTACGTTATCTGCTAACTTGTGTTACAACATACATTGCATAACATATTAACAAAATAATACTCTAGTGTTTTATCGATCATACTTCGTGCACGTTATCCGTTTGACGTGTGTTATGCTACGGTAGCAAGACTTCCGTAATACCCTCACATAACGTCGCCTGATAGGGACTGCTGCTGCGGCTGATAAGGTAACATAATGTTAACGTTGCATTGACCATTTCTGGTATACGTCATCCCTATAATGTGTGCTACGATAGCCACTATGAATAGGAATTTCACTAATAAACTAACATAGTGTTATGTACGCGTTTATTTGGCCGTGTACGTTATTCTGTTACGGTAGCACGAAGAATCCCGCTGACACACTAACATAACGTTACTCGCTACCGGCTGATGTCGCTAACACGGTAACATAATGTCAACGTTAACTTGACCATGTACGTACGTTATCCCTTCAACGTGTGTTGCGATAGCCTCAAGGAATTCCGCTAACACGCTATAACACAATGTTACTCGCTATGGGCTGCATACCCTAACACCGCAACATATATACTGCGGTCAGTATGGGATCAAGGTAACACTCCAACACAATGTTACGCGATCGCCCGCCAATATCATAACACACTAACACTATGTTATCACAAAATCCAGAAAGTAGTTGCCGTGTTAGCGTAATGTTACGGGGGACCATAGTAAATGGGACCAAATATTGTTAGTAAAAATAGGTAAATATGTAGGTTTTTACGTGTGCCGTAGGTCCTATTAACTATGGACCTCCGCAATAACACCAAACTAAAACGTTAAGTGTTACGTTATCCAAGGTGTGCACTATCAATTTCGGACAGATTAGATCCCCTTTTCGGACACCATCATACAGATCAGATCCCCATTGCTCACAACATCGGACAGATCAGATCTATCTCCATTATTCACAACTTCGGACAGATCGGATCCCCTTTTTCCGAACATCCGATCGAGCAGATCTCTATTTTTGCACATATCGGACAAAGCAGATCTCCATGTTTCACATATCGGGCAGATCAGATCCCCATTTTTGACAACAACGGACAGATCAGATCCCCACTTTTCACATATCGGACAGAATCGATCCCCATTCTTCACAACATCGGACAGATCGGATCTCCATTATTCACAGCTTCGGACAGATCGGATCGAGCAGATCTCCATTTTTGCATATATCGGAGACGAGCAGATCCCATGTTTCACTTATCGGACAGATCAGAACCCCATTTTTCACATATCGCACAGATCAGATCCTCATTTTTGACAACAACGAAAAGATCCGATCCCCATTTTGACAACGTCGGACAGATCTGATCCCCATTCTTCACTTATAGGACAGATCAGATCCTCATTTTTGACCTATCGGACAGATCAGATCCCCATTTTTGACCTATCGGACAGATCCGATCCCCATTCTTTTCGACACATCGGACAGATCGGATACCCTATTTCGACACATCGGACAGATCATATTTCCATTTTTGCACATATTGGACAGATCAGATCCCCATTTTTTGCACAAAATCGGACAGATCAGATCCCCATTATTCACAACATCGGACAGATCGGATCGCCTTTTTGGCCCATTCGTGCTCAACCCGTCTAGTGTCGGGGATAAATTACTTGGAACTATTTACGGAGGACCATAGTAAATAGGACCTACGGTACACACAAAACCTTCATATTTACCTATTGTTACGAACAATATTTGGTTCTATTTACTATGGTCCCCCGGAATACAGTCAAATGAAGGTTTCTGCAAATTGCGGTAGTAAAAAAGGAATAACTTTACCATGGTTCCAGTTTAATACCTATATGGAGCATGTGATTGTTCGTCGTATTGAGCAGCGTATACTGTTTCTCACGGTCCAGGCTGTAGTTGATGCAACAGAGGTCCTCGAAAGCGAGGATGAGGATTCTCAGGAAACGACAGCGCATTCCTGTGCCATATGCGACTTGCCTCGGCTAGGGTGTCCTCAAGCATGGCGTTGTGGGAGCGGAGGTGGTCCGCTTGTGCGACCGCGTCCTGCGCCTTCCTTTGGGCCTCGAGTGCCTACACAAAACATGAGAGCAACAGAACATCGAAACCGTAACCGAAAGAGCACGATAATCAGCGCGTTGGATCGAGATTATCGCATTAGCAGTTTCATTGTGAACTGAGGCATTTTATAAAGTGATGTGTATCATGGTGAAAACGAACACGACAAATGGAATGGAAGGTATAATAACCAAAACTCAGAGCACTGCTTCTTGCAACGAAAAACAAGAAAAAAAAAAACCGGCTTGCCAAATTATTCTCAGGGCAAAGGCAGACAGTCTTCCACCACGCCTCGCGCGAACCCTCCAACGAACTACAACACCCATCTACAAGACCACCATGTGGTATGACAGTTTATTGAAACAAGCACGAAAAAAACATACTCACCAGGAAAAAAAACACACACCCACACCAACAACGTTAAAAACACATTCTCACCGAAAAAAAAAAAACATATACAGTCTGGCCTCTCACATTCTCTTCGGAAAGGGAAAGGTTCCCCTGCAGAGCCTCAACGCGAGCCGACACCCGCCTTGCCACCGCCACCATCTCCTCAACGTCCGTCGCCGCCGTCGTCACCGCCGCCACTGCCGCCGTCTCACCTTCCGCTCCCCTTCCGCGTTCCGTTCCCCCGACAGCGACAGCCACGTTCCCTTCTGCCTCGCCACCCAATCCGGACCGCCCGACACGCCCCACCCCTAACCCCCCTGCCGAGCTTATCGCCACCGTCATCTCCTCCCCCACCCCCTCAACGCTTCTCAGCATCGACTCCAGCCCTTGGCGGAGCGACCGAGCACGGTCATCCAGCGCGCTCTCTTGCTCCGCGGCTTCTGCTTCGCGGGCCGACGCCGCTGCCGCCACCTCCGCGGCAGTCTCGGCGCGCACGTCGGCGCGTGCCTTCGCTATCGCCCGGTCTGACTCCGCCGCCGCCGCTGCCGCTGCTACCGCCGCTGCTGTCGCTGTCGCCGTTGCGGCAGCTGTCGCTTTTTCCGCCGCTGCTGTCGCAGAAGCGGCTGCCCCCTCGGCCTCCGCGAGAGAGGCCTCGAGGCTCCTGATGGTTTCGCGGTCTGCGGCACGCTGCCTGGCTGCCACCTCGGCCGCTCGTGCCGCTTGGGCTGCCTGCGCCGCCGCTGCCTCCGAGGACCTCCCCGCCTTCGCCTCCGCCTCCGCTTCCGCCTCCTTCTTCTCCGCTTCCATCGTCGCGGCTGCCGCCGCCGCCACTTCTGCCGCTGCTTTCGCCGCCGCTAAAGTCTTCGTGGTGGCCTCCGCCTCCTCCTTAAACCCGGCCGCGGCTAGCTCCGCCGCGGCAACCCGCGCTCGCAGCACGGCCATCTCATCCTCGAGCTTCTGGGCAACGTCTTCCGCCTGCGCACGGGAAGCAGCCATCTCCAATCGCAGCGTTTCCTCGCGTGCCGCCGACCTCTCCATCGCAGCCGCCGCCGCGGCAGAGCCGTCCCGGGCGGCGGACAGGGAGAGGTCCGCCTTGCCGAGCGCGCTGTTCTGAGCCTCGATCGTCGCCTTGTGCTCGGTCAGCTCTTGGGTTAGCGCGGATAGCGCTTGCTCGGAGAGGGCCACGGTCCGGCGGAGGGCCTGCTCTTCCTTTTCCGAGGAAGAGGACGCCTGGCAGTGCATGTGCTTCTGCGCGGCGGCCTGCGTCGAAAGAGCAAAAGAGCAAAAAAAAATGTAGGGGTGGGGGGGGGGGGGGGTGAGGAGAGCCGCTGTACAACCAACCCTCTCGAGAACCTCACCCACTTTCCGGTCAGGAACAAAAGTTATCTGATGCACCACTCTGCCCCGATTTATTAGGACCTTTTGAATATTACTATTCAACACAAAAGCTCCTTCTATTTATGGATACAGCGGTACGTGGCAATATGTTGTCCGTACAAAGTCCATTTTGGTGCTCGAAAAAATATATGGAAAACGCCAATAACAAACCTTACTACAGTACGTATTCATAGCTACTTTCTGTGGCACTGCTATGTGCAGACTTGGATGTAGAGTAGCTGATTCCGTCATAGTATGCCGGTAAGGGGTAAGATTGTCGTGGGTCTGGGCCCGTGGGAAGGGAGTGGAGAGTGCGGAGAGGGAGAGGGAGCGGGGGCGGTGGTGGGACGGACTTGGCCGAGCGCTCAAGTTTCATCCGCCAGCTTCATGTTATAGCGCACATACGTATGTCAAACGTTTTGGGGCGCAAAAAAATCGGGGCCGGCCACCCCCTCGCCCCCATTTGTTGCTGCTGTTGCTGCTGCTGGATTAGGATATTGTCAATATTGTCGTTGTGTGCAGAAAACAACCAAAACCAATTCCAAGAGTTTTGCAACCAAAACGTAGGTGTAGTTACAGAGGGGTCACATCCCCACCGCGTCCAACTGGGTTTCTCTCTCTCTCTCTCTCTCGCTCTCTCTCTCCCCATACCCCTTACCTGCTCTTCCATGGACGCCAGCGCCCGCTCCAAACACGCCTTCTCCTCCCTCGCAGCCTCCCCCACAGCCTCCCTCGCAGCCTCTGCCGCCACCTCCGCCTCCTTCGCCGCGGAAAGCTGCCTCTTCGCGTCTTGAAGCTCCCTCCAGACCTCCTCAAGCTTCTCCTTGGTCGTCCTCGCCTCGGTCGCCGCCTCCTCCGCGAGCGAAAATGCCTCCTCCAGTTCCTGCGACGAGATCTCCTCCTGAGCGTGCGCCTCCGCCCTTAACGCGGCCTCGGTGACGGCTAAGGCTTCGTCTGCCGCCGCTTTTAGCTCTGCCGTCAGCTCCGTTTTCAGCTCCGCAGTCAGTTCCACTTTCAGCTCTGCGGTCAATCTCTCGAGCGCTTCTCGCCTTTCCACCTGAGCGTCGGCCTGGGCACCCGCTCTCGCGCTCTCGGCCGCCTCTGCCCGCGCTTCTGCCTCCGCCCGCGATTTCGCCTCCACCTCTACCCGCGCCTCTGCCTGCAGTCGCGCCCCCGCCTGCAGTCGAACCGCGGCCTCTGCATCCAGCCGCGCGTTCGTTTCCGCCTCCAGCCGCGCTTCCACCTCCGCTCGTGCCTCCGCCTCCTCCTCCAACCGGCCCTCCGCTTCTGCGCATGCTTCCGCTTCTTCTTCTACTCGCGCGTCGGCCTCCGCTCGCACCTCTTCCTCCGCCACAGCCCGCACTCTTGCCGCGGCCTCCCACTGCGCCTCCGCCTCTCTCCGCGCCTCCACCTCTGCTTCCAACCGCGCCTCTGCTTCCAGTCGCGCTACCGCCTCTGCTTCCGCCCGCAATTCCGCCTCCGCCCGTGCTTTCACCTCATACTCCGCGCGCGCGTCTGCCCCGCCCCGCGCCTCTATCTCTGTCTTCAATTGCGCTTCTACATCCGTCCGCGCTTTCCTTTCTTCCTCTAACCGCGCCTCTGCCGCCGCTCGCGCTGCTGCCTCTGCCTCCCGCTGCGCCCCCACCATTGAGCTCGTTTTAACCTCTTCCTCCAACCGCGCTTCCGCCTCCCTCCGCCCCTCTGCTTCCGATTCCGCTAGCGCTTCCGCTCGCACCTCCGCCTCTGCCCGGGCCCCAGCCTCCACTCGTGCGCTTGCCTCCAACCGTGCTTCTGCCTCAAGCCGCGCCTCTGACTCCACCCCCAGCCGCGCCTCCACGCCTAGTCGTGCCTCCGCTTCCGCTTTCCTCCTCGCTTCTGATTGGGCCAGCGCCGCCACTGCGGCATCCACTCGCACTTCCGCTTCTCTACGTGATACTGCTTCTGACTCCGCCAACACCACCGCCTGTACCCGCGCCTCTCCCTCCGCCCCCGCCTGCGCCTCGGCTGCAAGCCGCGCTTTCCCCGCCTCCTCCGCTTGCGCTTCCGCCTGTCTGCGCGCCTCCACCTGTGCTTCCAGCCTTGCTTCTGCTTCCAGCCTTGCCTCCTCTTCTGCTCGCGCTTCCCTTTCCAGCCGCGCTTCGGCCTCGGCTCGCGCCCCGGCCTCAAACCGCGCGTTTGCCTCGGTTCTCGCCTCCCCTTCCACCCTCGCCTCCCTCTCCGTGCGTGCTTTCAGCTCCGCCTCTACCCGCGCCTCTTGCTCCGCTTCCAGTTGCACCTTCAGCTGTGCCTCAACCGACACGCGAACCTCTTCTGCTGCATTTAACCGCGACTCCGCATCTACCCGCGCTTCTGCCGCCGACCGAGCGTCTTCCTTCGCCCTCGCCTCCCCCTCGCGCCGAAGCTCGGCCTCTTCTGCCAAGCGGAGGTCGAAAGCTTCTTGCGCCGCGTCCCGCGCAGCTTCCAACGCCGCGACTTCGCCGCGCGCGGCCTCCACGTTGCCACGCTCTGCCTCGAGCTCACCGCGCACGCCCTCGAGCTCGGACGCGGTTATCCGAAGCCTCTCCAGGGCCGTCGCCAGGTCTTCATCCCGTAAGCGCCGAAGGCGCTCTTGGGTTGTCGCAAGGTCTGCCCTCGAGGCTCCCACGCAGCCGCGCTCGACTTCCAGCGCCGCCTTTGCTCAACAAAGCGGGTGCGGCCGGTGCGGTGGTGGTGGCGGCGGAGGGGTTGAGGTGGGGGTTGGGGGGGGGGGGTGGGGGCGGGAGGTGAACAGAGGGAGGGCTAAAATTTGAGGGTTTCTTATTGTAGGAAGGCGGTTGACGTGCGGTGATGCGGCCGCCGGGGGCATATGCATAAGCGAGCCGGCTATATGCCCCCGTTTCCCCAAGCTGCTCAGGCGTTCGTGGGCATCCTATGCCCCCTTTGTTGTGGGGATAAATTCCCGAAAAAACCCGACCCTAACCCCTCTGATTAGGGTTCTGAGCTGGGGCTGGACTTCCCGGTTAGTTATTAGCTGGCCGGTGCTCGCCCGCCAACTGACTTAGTTTAATAGTCGGCTGGCGCTAATTGGCGTCATTATACATACAAACATACGATAAAATAAACACCACCGGTCTTCGGTACTACCATCGGCGACAGCACCGTCGATGGCGATGGGCTTCGATGCGCCATGAGGTGCCAGTAGACTTCTCAGCTCTCCTTCCCCTCTCTCTGAGCGAGTGGTTTCGCGGGGATTTGAGCACCCTGTGGAAAATAAGCCTTCCAAGAACAAGGAAACCTAAATCGTCCGATAGTTCGCAAGCCTGCAACTAACTACAGTAATGCCACACCTAGTTGGCGACTTTTAGTCATCCAAGTCACAGCCGTACCTCTGCCCGATTGCATATCACCGACCCCCCGCTCCCAGGTGAAAACCCGACATCCTCCGCCCCGGCATTGTAGGGATGCGAGGGTCTATGGTCATACGACTACGGCCATGCATGATATCGCGTAAACCCCCGCCCCCCTCCCCACTACGACTACGGCCATGCATGATAACGAGTACCCCCCCCCCCCCTCCATCCCCCTTCGTACACCCATGATGCAAAAAAACTTCCTCGGGTCAACCAAAGCGCGAAAAACTACATTACCAGGCGTCTACTCAAACTTCATTCCCGTCGATCTTTCCCGGCAGTTGGCAAGGAAAGATAACGTACTGTTCACCGTTCGCCGTTGATCAACCGCCCATTGCGCAAATAAGTCTCCAGGACAGGGGATCAGCGAGAAAAGCGAGGTGGGTTTAGGGTTTAGGAGGTGTGTGTCGGGGGGGGGGGGGGGGGGGGGGGGGGGGGGGGGGGGGGGGGGGGGGGGGGGGGGGGGGGGGGGGGGGGGGGGGGGGGGGGGGGGGGGGGGGGGGGGGGGGGGGGGGGGGGGGGGGGGGGGGGGGGGGGGGGGGCATAGGCCCCTCCTATTTGTATGCAGTACTCGACAGCAGTCAAGAATTTCTTATTCAGGCCAAGGCTAACGGCTTTTTGTGATGTCAACGTTGAGCACAGGCTCTCAAAAGGCTATTATATAGGATATAGAGTGGCGTTCTTCGCTGAGCACAGAGGCTTCGCTGTGAATTCTCATACAAGTAATTTTTCAGCCTGAAATTCTCAACTATCAAAGTCGTTACAACATGTCGCGTACTGTACTTGTGTAAATAATCAAACGTGACGACACCGCAACGTCCGTGTTTTCTTATCTCTCAAACCGTGAAACCGGTAAAATCATGTATCCCTTCGTTCCCCATCCCCCCCAACACAAGACAAAAAAAATCTAGTATATAAGGCATACACCTGGCTCCATCACACCTGTGCTTGGCTTAACGCCTCCCTTGTCATGGAAAGCCCGGCCCTGGCCTCGGCCAGTGATTCTCGGGCAGAAGACGCCTCCATAGTAACGGAGTCGAGGGACACCTGGAGAGCTAAGGACCTGGCCCGTTCTTCCTCCACCCGCGCCTCTTGAGCAGAAATCTGTTGTACCAGCATAGTTTTGCGGGTTTTATCAAGAGGCATAAACGGGAAGGTGGAGACATGGGGCAGGGGGGGGGGGGGGGGGGGGCGTAGTCATCTGTTGTTTGCCGTAATCATTTGACCACTGACCACGCATCCCTCCCGAGACGGAGCGGGGGGGGACAAGGGGGAGGAAGGGGTTCCAATAGAGAGGAAAGATCATTTTGGTGTGTTTGGATGGACGTGTTATTATTGCAGGTTCACCACCAAGAAACAAAGTGCTACAAACGTACGCGTGCGTATGAATACTACCATGACTAATTCGGAATAACGTAAAAAATTACAAACATTTTTTTTTTTGCTTTTTGTTGTGTCTTAACCGTATGCCTTTCACTTTTTCTTTGTTGCCTTTACAGCTGTTCGATTTTTCTCCTCTTCGTCATTCTTTTCGCATTTGTTGGTAAGGCTGCATATACATAGTCGTTTTATGCCTTTTTTGGTTCTGGTTTTCTTTTGGTCATGTTCTGCTTTTCTTGCCTGCGTTAGCCGGGCGGCTCTCTCCCCTTCCAGCTCCTCCGAGCGCTCGCGGAAACGGGCTCGGTCTCGCGTCAATTCCTCGGCATCGACTTTGGAAGCTACCAAGGCCAACTCCACCACGCCAGTCTCGCGCGTCTTGCTTTCCAGTTCAGACTCCAGCTGCTCCGAGCCAAAAGCAGGGGAAGAGGGGGGGGAGGGGTACTCATTATCATGCATGGCCGTAGTCGTATGACCATAGACCCTCGCATCCCTACAATGCCGGGACGGAGCGCGTCGGGTTTTCACCGACCAGGCAAACATCACTAGCACCAGAGGGGGGGAAAGGGGGGCGTAACACATATCATTCATCGCCGTGGTCGCATACCCATAGACCCACCCTCGCGTTCCCTCCACTGCCGGGACGGGGCAAGGCTTCAACAAATGATCTTCTCTTCGACGCGTGTTATACGCAACACCATTTTTTTTCTGAGGAGTTGTTGTTGTTGTTGTTGTTGTTCTCATATTAACTCATAGCCAAAAAAAACGAATAGACCGTGGTCACAGGACAGGCAGGCTCCAAATAACTTTGAAGAGGAATAATATCTCAGGGAAAAAAATTAAAAAAGACAAAACACAAACACAAAGCAGTGCACCCCACCTGACACCCGTGTTAATATGCTGCTACTGCTGTGAGTACTTTAATATTGTTGTCAGCACTACAGTAGAATTAGTGTTAAAATTGACATCGCTATCAAACCTTTGATTGTGAAAATACTGCTATTAATATTAGATACCAGGAAGCACTTTCATAGATCGTTGACACGATGGCGAATGGAACGCACCGCATCGACCCGGGCGGAGAGCGTCTCTCGTTCTTCTTGGCCTATACTAGAAACAGTCTTCTCTTCCTCCAGCAACTCCTTCGCATGTCCGGCCAGCAGCGTTTATGGGGGGCAGAGATCGACCGACCGACAGACAGGGCGGGCAGGATAGACGGACAGCCATACATACGGACATACACACAAACAGACAGACATATAGACAGGCACACAGACAAGCAGACAGACATAACCAAGATAAGAGAAGCCGCAAACGAGTTCGAACGGAAAGGATGCAGAAAGGCAGTGGGGCAGACAGAAGGCGAGGGAGGGAGGGAGGGAATGAGGGAGGGAAAGAGGGAGGGAGGGAGGAAGGGGCTGACGAAACAGCTTCAGCGCACCTCCCCTCGCCTGTCCTACCTTTAGTCTAGCCTAACCCTCACTCTTGCTCTTCTTTCATCGACCAAACGTTCCGCGCCCCAGACAGATATATCATGATCTATCTATCTATCTACAGATCATCTAGCAGTCCCTCATCTGCCGCTGTGAGCGGTTTGCGCAGGATCTTTACAGTACATATACTATCCAGGAAACATGCGCTAGATCTCGTGCAGATTATATGGCTCCTACCCGGCAACATGAGCTAGATCATACACAATCGGAAATAGATTTTCCTTGAAAGGTCTACCGTAGATGATCATGAAGTGGTAATCGACCACCATCTTTTCGAGGCGTGAACTCGTATAATCATGCGTCGCTTTTCGTTGCCCAGCTTTGATTTGCGTCGCCCTGCTTCGCCCGCAAGCCTCTTGAAGACTACACGATAGACAAAAACATCGTCTGCCAGTCGTACAGGAAACGACACATCATCAGTATACGCCGCGTTCGAAGCCGAGTCGCTGCGGCCGGAAGCGAAGACGCCTTTCGTTCGTGTGTACGTATCAGGTAGTGCAACAAAAGTTGTTACTACAGTAGTAGTAGTAGTAGTAGTGGTAGTAGTAGTAGTAGTAGTAGTAGTAGCAGAAGTAGTAGCAGTAGCATTAGTAGTAGTAGCAGACGTAGTAGTAGCAGAAGTAGTGGTAGTAGTAGTTGCTGTAGTAGTAGTGGTAGTAGTAGCAGTAGTATTCGCAAGGATAGTTATGACAGTGGTCCTACGGTACTCGTAGTCTTGCGACGGAACTCTCGCACGTAGTCAAAATACGGCTATCAATATAGTGGTTCGCAACGGATAGCGCACAAAAACACAACAAATAACCGAAAATCGCGTGCAGAGAAAGAGAAAAAATAGACTAAATGGACACCATCTAACCGCGAGAGCATGCGAGATGAGACCGTCGCGCTTCCCAACCTTGAGGGTTTCGATTTCCTGCGAGGCATGCTCCAGCCGAGTCACCGCCTTCGCCGCTTCCGCTAAAAAAACGTCTCCTTCTCTCCCGCAAACCTCCCAGAATCCGCATCGATCTGCGTCACGTCGGAAGTGCATACATGTGGAGGGTTGGGTTGGGTTGGAATTGAGTTGGGTTGGGTTGGGTTGGGGGGGGGGGGGGGTTGGCGGCGAATAAAACAAACATGCAAAAAGAAACAAAACGAAGCGATACACAAACGAAAACAAGTGGATAATTCGCGGTAGGTTTTCATTAAAAAAAAAAAAACGTGATTGATGGGTCGGTCGATACCACGCCACCCTACGTAACGTTTCTGACTGACGGAAGGTGCTACCCAAACATAATCGGAGTCCCATTCTGGTGTTTGACAAGAATTTGGTTGGAACCAGTTTGGTTGAGTTTCTGGCAGTCTGTTTCCAATGTAACAGCAATCTCAACCCACGAAAAACTGGGATCATCCTAAACGGCTGTGGGGAAGAGTGACCACAACGGCGCTTATACAACCTAATTACGCTTGGGTTGGATCAACTCTATGGGCCGGGTGAATAAATTCTGTGGCCCTTCGGATTCACCTGTTTCAACAAAACCGGCCTCTCATTGCTTGTTGTCTTCGAAAAAAGTGAAAACCTCAACCAAATTGAATTTATTGCAAAAACCGAATCATTACGAAGTGCTTTTTTTTCATACCAGGTACGTATTAACAATTCTTTGTTGGGACGGGAAGTGAGGCGAACATAAATTAAGAGGGGGGACCACAGTAAACAGATACCTACGGTACACACTAAAACCTACATATTTCCCAATTTTTTCAAAGACAATATTTAGTCCTATTTACCTTGGTCCTCCGTATTAGCTGGATGAGACAGACAAGCCAACCAATCAATAGTTGGGCCGGGAAGTAAGCCAACAAAAGATGTGGGTGGCGAAATATGCCGACTGAATACCTACTTGTTGGGTGGCGAAGGTAAGCCAACCAACCCACTAAAATTTCGTGTCTAAAAAAACGCGCTTCGAGCCTCAAACGCGCCAAGTCAGGTACCTGAAAGACGCAGAACCCCGCCGGACGCGCCTAAACTGTACCACCTTGCCAACAGAATACCTACTGTGGTCGGCGGCTTATTGTCAGCCAGCTCACAGCCTTAACGTTGTTGCTGTGTGTGTTTGTCACCTGAAGACGCAACGACTCGGCCTCTTCGCGGGCCTCGTCGAGGGCACCCTCTCTCTCCCGCAGCAGGCATTCCTGCGTGCTGTGCACGCCTTCCAGGCTCTCCACAAACGCCGACCTCTCCTCCAAGGTGCCTGCGCGACCCAAGAAGCACGTGACGACAAAACGATAGAAGTTCGCGACATGTGCTTATGATACAAGTTCACGATACAAGTTCACCAACAACAAACAGCAGCAACAGCCAACGAGGCCTAATTTTTCTGAGGTGCTTCACTTGAAGAGATCTATACCCCACCCGAAAACAGACTTCAGCAAAACTCACATGGCATCCCGATGAATAATCCCATGGCCCAAGTATGCAAAAAAAGTAATTTTTCGAAACAATAATGGCATTCCGAAGATTTTGGGTAAAGGGGACCCGTTATTCAGAAAAAAAATTAGCGAAAATGTGCAACCTTTATCGTAGAACGCGCCCAAAACAGCAACAGCAACAGCAACAAACACAGCGATGTCGACGGCAACAACAGCAACAATAACAGAAACAACACCAGCATCGAGACAACACAACAAACGAAAAACCAGGTCAACATTTTCAACCTCAAATATAAACGAAAGCGAAACATGAAAAAAACACACACACAAAAACGAACGACCGGACGAACGAACGAACTCGGCTCGAACAACGCCACCAGAAAACCCACACCGCAGTGTGTGCTATGCTTAGAAACAAACACGGATCACCACATCACCACAATTTAAGTCAACCCTGAGACCTAAAACACACACGAACCACCGCACCGCCCTCACCCTAAGTAGCCTACCTTCAAGGGCCGCCAGCAGGGGCCGCAGCCTTTCTACCTCTTCCTTCAAGCCCGCCTCCGCGCGGCCTGCCTCAACGACAGCTGTCCTAGACTGCTCCAACTCCTCCACCACCCGCTCAATTTGGCGATGTTTACGTCAAGCTCCTGGCGTAGTCGGAGAGCAGTCGCTGTAAGGAGGGAGGAGGGGAGGCGTTTGGTTGGCAGCGACCGGGGGGGGGGGGGGGGGGGGGGGGGGGGGGGGGGGGGGTACTCGCCTTAAGTAATTTGGCCATTGACCATTGAGGGAGGATTCGAGTCCTTAAAATGTTGATAAAGCGATGGTCTCTAAAGCCGATCGTTCAGGGCGAGGTAAAGCGAATCGAGGGAGACACGGAGGGGTTCGCAAAAAGTGGGGCTAGACATTTACGCGAGTCGCGATTGACATGCCGTAGAGACGCCACGCAGCGCGTGGCCCCAGGTGCAGAGAAGCGAGTTCAATCGACATATGGCACGGCTCCGAGAGACACAAGAAGCAGCATTGACGCCAATCTTCCCCCTCCCCACCTTCCTCTCCCCTCCCCTCCCCTTCCCTCCCCTCCCGCCGAAACCCTCGTACACCCAACATTCTCTGACTCAGTCCAAAACAAAAAACACTGAAGAACGACACGCCAGCCCTAACTTTAAAACCCTAACTCTAACCCTAAGTTCCTAACCTCAACCCTGACCCCAACGCCAGCCCAACCCTAACCGCAAAGAAGGCCTAGCCCTGACTCTAACGCCAGCCAACTGTAACTCCAACCCTAACCCTAGCAAAAGCCTACCCTACTCTCAAACTCTGACCCTACCTCTTACCTTAACGCAAGCCTACCCTATGCTCAAACACAGACTCTAACCCCAACCCTAGCGCCAGCCTATCTCCAAACCTAACGCTGACGCCAGGCTAACCCCAACCCTACTCCCAAACCTAACGTAAGTCTAACTTATGCTCAAACTTAAACCCTGTTGCTATGCTAACCCCAGCTTAACTCCAACCGTACCCCTAACGCAAGCCTAACCTACGTAAAACACCGACCCTAACCCCAACCCTGCTGCTGGCCTACCTTTCTCCGCCGCGGCCAGCTCCTCCGCCGCCCCCGCCCTCCTCGCCTCCACCTCCGCCTCCTCTCTCGCCCTCGAAACCCTCTCCTTCGCCTCCCCCGCCGCCTCCCCGGCCTCTTTCATGAGGTCATCTCTCGCGGCCACCGCCTGCTCGCTCTCGTGCAACTCCATGGCCAGGGTCTCCAGCTCTGCGGTGGAAGCGTCTAGCCGCGCTTGCAACCTTTCGACAGCCGCGTCCCCTTCTGAAGCCTGACGGGGTTAGGGTTAGGGGTTGAATGGGGTCGGGGTGGGGTCAGGGGGGGGTGGGGTCAGGGGCGGGGGCGGGGGGCGGGGGGGGGTACTCATACCATGCATGGCCGTAGTCGTATGACCATGTATCCTCGCATCCCGACATGCAATGCCGGGACGGAGCACGTCGGGTTTTCCCCAACAAGACCGACATTGCTTGCACCAAGCGCTAGGCGCCGTGGGGTGCCTGGCGAGCCGCAAGAAAGGTTAGCTGCATCCTATTGAGAACCGCTTGTGGGGCGGTCGGGGGCAACCTCTTCAGAAGTGCACCCAACTTGATGGGGACCAACTACCTGGAAATAGTATGGGACACATTTTTGCAGTGATTTCGCGGGTTAAGAACCTCAGGACACCCATCTTGACGCGCGGTGGACAGCCATAAGGAGTAACAAAATCATCGATTCACGGCACACGACCTACAAGGCGCACAGTACGAAGCGAAAATGCGGTTTTCCGGCTGCCTTTGGCGCGCGGAGCACGAGAAGAGGACCAAACCACAACCCGGGTCGCCTCCAGCCGAAGCCATGGAACCAGAACCGGACGGGTCTTGCGCGATCACCTAGCTATATATAGTAGTAACGACGCAAAAATAAAAAACGATTGCACCTTGCCCCACGGCCGAGCATAATATCGAGTACACCCCCTCCCTCCCCCCCTCCTTCCCGCGCTTCCCCCCACCCGCCCCTCCACCCCAATTCCCCCCCCCCCCCCCCCCCCCCCCCCCCCCCCCCCCCCCCCCCCCCCCCCCCCCCCCCCCCCCCCCCCCCCCCCCCCCCCTTGAATCCTGACTCCATCTCTACCTGCACTCTCAGATGCTGGACCTCCTCTTCCGCTCTGGCCAGCATCTCCACCGCTCGCCGATCGTAAGTGCCCAGGCCTTCCAGCTGGCCCTTAACGCTCGCGGCCATCTCCTCCGACTCAGCCTGTCGCGCCTCAGCCGTCTCCGCTCGCTCCTCGAGTTCCCGCTGGGTTCGGGTAAGGTAAGGAACGGATGGTTAGGGAAAGCAATGCAAGGCAAGGCGTAGTGGATATCGATATATAGATAAGGGACACAAGACAGGGAATACGAGGAAGGAGATGGGGAACAGCAGACTGGGGATATCACAGGGGATAGGGGGTAGGGGACTGGGGGCAGGGCAGGGGATCGGGGACATGGGCTAGTGGACATAGACAGGGGACAGGGGACACGACGCAGACGATAGGGGACAACGGACAGGGACAAGGGACATCATAGGGGATCAAATATAGGCGACAGGGACAGAGGACAGAGAAAAAATTGCTGCATCTTGAAGTGCCCCCACCCTTCTACATTACATACAGGTTGGCTTGGCGTCGGTTGGCAACGACGCTGTAGAACATGCCGCTCACTACTTGAGCTAGACGACCAGGATACCGTTTTGTTTCGCTTTTTTTTGTTTTGGCGGTCGGGCACAGTTGGTGGTCGAGTTAAATCATTCGTGTGGGGTGGAGAACCTTTACTGCGCACAAGGGGAATGGTCGTATCACGTAGCATGTACCAGGTATATGGTAAGGCACACAAGAGGCAGTTACATAGTACTCCCATAGCTGTCTCTGGAAGTGGCCACACCGGAAATTAAACTAACTCATTGAAGCTGTCATCCATCTGCAAGTCCGCTTCACAAACGGTCCTTAGTAGGACGCAGCTCACCCTTCACGCGATTCGTCGGACACCTCACGGCGCTTCGCGCTTGGCGCAAGCAATGTCTGCCTGGTCGGTGAAAAGCCGACGTGCTCCGTCCCGGCATTGTATATATAGGGATGCGAGGGTCTATGGTCGTACGACTACAACCATGCATGATATCGAGTACACCCCCTCCCCGCCTCCCTCCCATCCCCCGTCCCACCTCACCCCCCCAGGCGCAGATTTTCAATACAATGGAAACCCCATCCGACAAGGCGATACCGTCATGTCTCTAGACTCTAAGGACCGTTATTAATCCACACGGTCGTTACATTTGTCGACAGAGCGGTATATAATACCTTGGAGGCCTCCAGGGCAGAACTTCTCGCCGCGGCGGCGGCCAAAGCCGCGTCCCGCCCGCGCAGTAGCGCCATCATGGCCGTGTCTGACAGTCCCGTTGCTTCAAGCTGCCCACGGAGCCGGCGCGCTTCCTCCTTGCCTGCTCGTAGCTTTTTAGGGGGTGGGGGGAAGGAAGGGGTAGGGGTAAGGGTAGGGAGTGTGTTGGGGGGGGGGGGGGGGGGGGGGGGCACACTCATGTATTGCTTGGCTTAGTCATTTGCCCATTGCCCACGCATCCCTTTCGAGACGGAGAACCGTTCCTACTCTCTGTGAAGACACCACCAATATTCAGGGAGCGTGAGGATGTGGTTTAAACGGGGGTGCAGTTTGGGTGGGGGATGGGGTCCGGGGTGGGAGATAGCGGGTAGCGGTAGGGGACGCAGACGAGGACGGCGGTGGGGGTGGGATGGGGTGGAGTTGGGGGATGGGGGTACGAGATCGGGGGTGGCGGGCAGTGGTGGTCCTTGGAGAGCTAGGAAGGGCCATGTCAGGCAGGCAAACAAACTCGGGAAGGATAAAAGGGAGGTGAGGGGGGGCAAGGAATTTACCTTTGCCTTTAGGTCTTCCACCAGGGACTCCCCCCGCTTAGCACGCTTCTGTAGGTCCGCCGTCTTCGTCTGCCACTGCTTTAGCTGCTCCGCCTGTGCCTTGCTCTCCTTCTCCAGGGCGATCGTCTGGAAGGGCAAACGGAGAGCAGACATTGTGGAGCGACACTTCTACCAGGAAAATATAGTACAGCGGAAGACAAGCTGGCGACACCGGGACACGCCGCATCCCTACCGCCGGCGATGGTCCGCCCACCTCGTCATGTGCTTTACCCTGTCCTGGTCCACTCTAGCTCGCCCTACCGTACCGTACCGTACCCTTCCCTACTCTACCCTGCCCTAGCCAACCAAAACAAACCTACGCTCGGCGCATTCATCGATAAACATATTTTCTAAGGTACGAAAACCTACTAATAGCGATTTTCCCAAACATCTGATCTACAGTAGGCCAGGGCTATTTAGGCCGGTAGCCAGACCCGCGCTTGGTGCAAGCAATGTCTGCCTGGTCGATGAAAACCCGACGTGCTCCGTACCGGCATTGTAGGGATGCGAGGGTCTATGGTCATACAAATACAGCCATGCATGATATCGAGTACCCCCCCCCCCCCCCGCGCTGCGCCCCCCCCTCTCCCTTCCCCTCCGCGCCCGAAGACACACCTCGATGGCCAGGCGTTCGCTATCCGACGAGGACGTTCGAGCGAGCTCTTCGGCGTCCCTCCTAGCCTCCTCAGCTCTAGCTAGAGTCTCGCCCTGGTCTTCAAGTCGCGCGACAAGGTTCCTCTCATTCTGCTCAAGCTCCCACACCGTGGCCTGCGCGGAGTCAGAGAAAGGGGAGCAGGGAGAAGGGGGAGGGAGGAGGGAGAGGTGCGCGGGGGCGGGGGGGGGGGGGGGGGGGGGGGGGGGGGTACTCAGGTGATGCATGGCCGTAGTCGTACGACCATAGACCGCGCCGGAAGGGGGGTACTGTAGGGATTTAGACCGCTGTCAACGGCAAGGGAGTCTGAAACACACGAAAAAACGACGATGCACGTACTTAAAAATCACACAGACAAATCTCCCAAATAAACACGCGTAAAACATACGCAACAACACAACCCATAAAACAACACAAAACACGCAGAACACAACAGCACACTAAACAAAAATGGCGAGAACCCACATTCATCCGTTCCACCTCCCGCAGCACATCCATCGCCGCCGCGGCAGCCCCGCCCTGCCGAACACCGCCCCCCACCCCCTCCCCCCCCCCCTCCCCCTCGCCACTCCCTCAACCGCCTCTTCCTCTTCCTCCTCCCACGAGCGACGCCTGCCTTCTCCGAAAGACTCCCTTCGTGCAGGTGATCCCTGCGCACCCCCCGGCCACCACCACGATCACCGCCACCTCCACCCCCACCACTACCACCACCATCACCACCGCTGCCTCCCCCTGCCCCCCATACAGGCACAGATACAGACAGGTGCGAGGAAGGGCGGCGTATGCCACGGCGTCCGCTACCTCCCCCCAGCATTCGTCCCCACCCCCCGTCCCCACTGCCGTTGTTGTGCCCCCTAGAGTCGACGCCGCCGTCGCCCGCGTTAAACTCATTCAGAGAGTAGTCGAAAAAGAGGGGCTGAGGCGGTGGAAGTCCCGCCGCCTCGGCGAAGCCGGCGATGCCGCCTCGTTCATCGCCAATGCCGCCACCACCACCACCACCACCACCACCAAGGTCATCGCCATCGCGATTGTGGTAGTGGCCAAGGCGCGACGGCGACGCTCTTACCTCAGCGCCTCTGGCAGCACCACCACCGCTACCAGCAAGCACATCATCACCTCTAAACGACGCAGACACCGAACCAGGGAACAGCCCCGCCCGGAACGAGCCGCCCCCCGCCGCCGGAGCGGGACTCCTCGCCTGCGCGCCACCAACACCACCACCACCCACCACCAACACCACCAACACCAACACCGCTACCGTGCCGCGCCTTTCGCTGTGACCGGCGCATACGCTCGGCGGCGGCGCACAGGAGGTCTTCGGCATTGAAGGCGTCGTCGATCAGGGCGTCTCGGGAACGGGAGAGGCGACCGTGCGCAGAGGTAAGCGCCGTGGCTTTCGCCTCCAGCTCGGAGATACGCGCTTCTCTCTCCTGTTGGTCGTATGAATAGGTGGTGGTGGGATTTTGATAGAGGGTCGGTATGGGAGAGTGAGAGATGGTGGTGGAGGGGAGGGATGAGGGGTGGGGGACGGGGGAGGGTGAGGAAAGCAGGTGGTCGTCTTGGCTTCGGTCCTTGGTCTTGGAGAAAATAGGTCTTTTTTGCTCGCGTCTGGGGCTACTCTAGTTGCTGCATCGCCGTGTAATATAATCGAAAAATAGTGCGTGGTGGCAAGACGCTCGAAAGGGTTCATTCAGCATACTTGAAGGGGAAAAAAAAAGGCAACAAAACAACAAAACAACAGAACGAGAATATTCAATAAAAAAAGGAGAAAATAGACCAAAAACTACTGGCCCCGACAACAAAAGAAAGTATAAAACAAAAACATGCTATAATACGTACAACTATGACCTAAAAAAAAAACAAACAGCATGACTTCTTTGGCCACGGGAGGGAGCATCTTAAGGCAACAGCAATCCACTCTTTACAGGGGACCATAGTAAATAGGACCAAATATTGTTAGAAAAAGTCGGGGAAAATATAGGTTTTGGTGTGTACCGCAGGTCCTACTTACTATTGGTCCCCGGTAAATAGGACCAATTTCACTGCCGATTGCCTTGACGACAGGGAGGGTGTACACTCTTTACGGGGGACCATAGTAAATAGGACCAAATATTGTTAGAAAAAGTCGGGGAAAATATAGGTTTTGGTGTCTACCGCAGGTCCTACTTACTATTGGTCCCCGGTAAATAGGACGAATTTCACTGCCGATTGCCTTGACGACAGGGAGGGTGTACACTCTTTACGGGGGACCATAGTAAATAGGACCAAATATTGTTAGAAAAAGTCGGGGAAAATATAGGTTTTGGTGTGTACCGCAGGTCCTACTTACTATTGGTCCCGGTAAATAGGACGAATTTCACTGCCGATTGTCTTGACGACAGGGAGGGCGTAAACGCCTACCTGCACACAACGTCTACGGAGGGGTTTCGATGAGATATTTCCACGCCTCTAACAGATCGTCGACTCCCAGCTCATGATCTACAGAAGAACCTTGCAAGGCAGATCTGTTCCCGATAGTACATGATTTGTTTAGCCCACGTAACCGGGTGGGACCCGCACAGTCTGCATGGTCTAGAGTACCACGTGTCCCCTTGACTGGATCTGCACTATGCCAACCCTAACCCTCATCCAACCTCTCACTACGACAGGCGAGGAAAAATTAATAGAGGATTTAAATCATCATCTGTCTGAGACGTGCGCGCTCCCCGCGTTGTGCACAAAATGGTCTCTGAACTTCATCTCATGGGGTGTGTTAACTTGACTATAGTATACGGGAATTTTAGGAACAAAACCGGGGACGCAAGAAAGGCATCCCCGGAATGAGAGTGTAAGCCTGCTAGAAGTACAGTGGGATGAAAATCGCTGGCACTTGCTCCGCCAGCGATTTACGGCAGCACGAGCAAGTACGGAACCGGTCAGGGGGAACAGAGTCTATGCGTATAAACGTGAGAGTCTCCGGCTGATCATCACAGCAGAGGGGCCTCATCAATCCCAAACTATGCACGAGTCGAAGCGACGACGAAATGTTACATACCACAGCAGTATATTTACAACAGCGACGAACGTATACATACCGGTATGCGCTGGCAGCCATAGCTTTTCTGACCTTCACTTCCGCACGTAGCGACCGCTCCTCCTTCTCCGCCTCCCGCGAAGCAAGCGCGGCCTGGTCCTCCGCTGTCGACGCCTTCCCACGCAACGCCAAAACCTCCTCCTTTGCGCGCCCCTCCCTCTCCCTCGCTTCCGCCAACTCACGCGACAGAGTTGACATCTATTACGTGGGAAAATAGTATAAATTACAACCGAATACGATGTGGAAACATAGGGGAGTACACGGTGATTGGGTCCATCGTGGGGCCTGATTACTACCAGGTACGTATTACTATGCCCCCCCGTCATATTCCAGAAATACATTCATAGGATGAGGAAATTGCTGTGTGTGTGTGTGGGGGGGGGGGGGGGGGGGAGGTGGGTATCGGGGGAGGGGATGGTCGTTCTCATGCATGGCCGTGGTCGTATGACGGGGGTGGCGGGGGGGGGGGGCGATTTTGACGCTCCTAGAGCAGTAGTAGTGGTGGCGTGAAGACGCGAGGTACAGTAGTACGCTCGACCGGTCCGTAATTACAAACAATTGGAACAGCACATAACCTTCACCGGCAGGGTCAGCTCAACAGCGCAGAGAGAGGGAGGGAAGACGAGGTGGAAGCGGGCGTACTCATCAGTTGCTTGCCTTAGTCATTTGACCATTGACCGCGCATTCATTTCGAGGCGGAGCACCGTTCCTACTCCTCATAGATACACCTCCAACGCTTGGGCGCTCATTACGCTTTTCCCATACATAGCATTAAAAAAATGCTAATATTTTCCCCGAGGTGGTGGGGGGGGCAGTCAATGCCAACATTCCAACGCTTCGGCGGCGAACCAACTAAACAAGCAATCCCTACACCCCGTACACCCGTACATAGGAGCAAGAAAATTGCTTCGAACAAAAACAAACACAAAAACAAACTGGTCCAGAATCACCGCCGAAATCCTCTCACCTGCAGGGTCAGTTCTCCAAACCTCGCCCCCTCCTCCCCAACCCGCCTCCTCGCCTCCACCAACTCCGCCCGGACTGAAACCACCTCTTTCCTCGCCGCCTCCGCCTCCTTCGCCACCTCCCCCCTCCCCTCCTCCGCCCGCTCCAGCAGCTCCTTGACCATCCCCTCCCTCTCGCACGCCTCGCCCAATCGAACTCCCAGGCGCCCGGCCTCCTCCCGCAATTCCGCCGCTTCCTTTTCCGAATCGCCCGCCCTTTCTTCCGATTCCGCCGCAGAGCTTTCCGCGAACTCTCGCAGGCGGCGATCTTCGCGGCCGCGCTCCCTGGCATCTTCCTCTGCGGCGGATGCGGCGGCGGCTGTAGCGCGAGCCGACTCCAATGCGTCGCGGGTTTCCCGCAGAAGGTGGCCGAGGCGGTGGCGCTCTGTGTCCCCCGAGAGCTCCCGCCGCGAAGCCTTCGTGTTGGTAGTGTTGGTGTTGATGTTGTTGTCGGAATCGGAGCGGGGTTCAACGCCGTGGGTGTGGAAAAAACAGGCAAGGGGGCATGGGAGCGGGGGGGAGGGGTGGAGGGGCAAAGGGGGGGGGGGGCGATAGGGGAGAGGGGGATTGCAAGGGGAGAGGGGGAGTAGCAGAGGTTGAGGCGAATACGGGAGGGGTCGGGGGTCGTAGGGGTTGCGGGGAATCGCGGGGGAAGAGAGACTCGAATATGCAGGTATTGAAGGGTATGCGGGGGAGGGGGGGGGGGGAAGGGAAGGGTTGCAAGACTCAAGATCGACAACTTCTTATCATTCCCTAGGCGCAGGTACACCCAGTTCCTGAAACATCCGGTATTTTGCTAAAGAAAAAGAGTCGTGGGTGTCCCCTCACGAGCCAGGCGTAAACGCCGCCGTACACTTTATTCACACCCCTGACCCAAACCAAAACACCAGCCGCGACAGCACAGGAAGCCGAAAACAAAAAAACGCGCTATATCCCGGCAAAAAAAAAAAACGCGTTCAGGTCTACCAGGTACACGGCGAGCGTCCGGCCGATCCCCAAGGAGCGTCGTCGGCTGACCATCGTCCCCGAACTACGAGAAAAAAAAAGTTTGGGTCACGTAAAAAAAAAAAAAAAAAAAAAAAGCCTTGGTGGAGTCATTTCACACGTCGGGCAGATAGATCATCTACAGACAGATCATCCACATATATATCATCTACGGATAGATAATCTATATATATAGATCATCTATAGACAGATCATCCACAGATAGACCATCTACAGATATATAGCCTAGACCTAACTCGGCCCCGGAAAATGCGCTACGTAGATGGTGCAGAATACACGGCTCCCAGCCGGCAACATGAGCTAGATCATACACATCATACAGATCATACAGATCATACATATACATATCGTACAGATCGTACAGATCATACATATCGTACAGTTCATACAGATCATACACATCGTACAGATTATACAGATCAGGAATATATCTGCCCTGAATCTAGATCATCAACTGGGAATCGATCATCTGTCCCGGGTGTGAAATATTCGAGGTAAGAGGTCGGGGGGCCGTGCAGACCAGGGGGCCAGCTTCGACAAAAATGGTTGAAATACACTCGACGACAAGAAGGACAAAAATGGTTGAAAGAAGGGCAATCCTGAACCTACTACCCTCACCCGGACCACCAGGGATTTTTTCTCGGGCGTGAAGAGGAACTAGCGCGTTCAATCAGGGGTAGCTAAACACCAGTAGTGTTTTACAATACTATTCGTGATGATGTACGTACAGTAGTAGCCTTTGGGGTTTTGCCCATCGGGTTGCACTTATCTAGTGTTTGGGTGACATATAGAGCCTCCGTACTCTAATCAAGTGAGGAGTCTCGGAAACATTAGGTGCTGCCCCTACAAGGCAAGCACGCCTCCGTGGACTATCAACGACTATACGGCAGCTGGGCCAAGCCGCACGCCCTGTTACTACTGTACGTATATTTACACTGCTAAAATCACACCACACTAGTTCCAAGGAGTAGTTTGTCCCAAAAAAAAAACGCACGTCAAGTTCTAAAGCCCTGAAACAAATGATGGAGAGAGAGAGGCAGGGCACGCGGTTTCGCCACGCCACGCACCTCTTCCGCTTGCTCCCGCAACTGCGCGAGCTTTCCCTCCAAGGACTCCTGGCGGGCGCAGAAAGCGGAGCGTATCGCCTGAGAGGCCGACAGCTTTTCCTTCGCTTCCGCCAGCGCTTCCTGGGTGCGTGAGCCAGACAACGGGAGCGCGAGGGTACTTACAAGGAGAAGGAGGTCACGAGGTTTCATAGCGAGGAGGCTTTCTAGATTTGTTTTCGGGGGGGGGGGGGGGGCGCAATAGTAGCGTTAAAAGGAGGAGGAGGACGTCAAGGGGGATAAAGGCGAGGAGCTTTATTGTTGCTGCTATTTTGGGTGGCAGGGAAAGAAGACACAACCTGCTCGACGAAGATCTGGACAAGGCTTTCGTCGGCTCCCCGATAAAAAACTAAATCGCTAAACACGCACCTTGAACACGCAAAGACACGCAGACACAAAACCACAGATACACAAGACACCAAACACACACACCATCCTCAAAGTGTACGGCGGCAGCAACAGCAGCAGCAGCAGCAGCAGCAGCAGCAGCAGCAGCAGCAGCAGCAGCAGCAGCAGCAGCAGCAGCACGAAAATCACTACTACAGCCACCGCCACCACTACCGCAACCAACCCCCCCCCATCTACCAAAAAACCCACCACCACCAACAACAACAACACCACCGTCAGCCCCAACTTGCAGCCTAGCCACACAGGGCACGAAAACCATCTACGCGCCCATTGGCACACACCCCAATATCAAAATCGTACGCGAGACGCGATGGGGGGGCGGTGGAGCTGGGGGGGGGGGGGGGGGGGGCGTACGTACTCATGTCATGCATGTCTGTGGTTGTATGGGGGGAGGGGGTTACCCACCTCAGCCTCCCGGGTCAAAAGCTTGGCGGCTTCCGCCTCCGCCGTCGCCGCCCCCGCTTGCCGTAGCGCCTCATCTAGACGCTCCTGCAAACTCGCCGCGGCAGATTCGGCCTCCGTAACCTCCGACTCGAAGCGGGCGGACTAGTGTAGGTTCGCAAAAGGGAACATAAGTGGTGCGGTTTTCGTTACGTGAGGCGGTTTCGTATTTGAAATCAAATAAAATCGTTACAAAAATACACACGTCAAGGTCTGGTACCGATGAGCGAGCAGGCGCGCCGTTCTAATTAAACTGCATTTTTGATCGAACTCGTGTACCAGTACTACGTATCGGGGAGGGGGACAGGGGGGAGGGGATCCCTGCTTTGAAGTCCCGGATCTGAAATACGACGATAAACGGGCAAATCTATAGGCTAGGTACATGCCTGGGCTGAGGGGACGAGCGAGCAAAAATCGGACGACAAGTCAACTCCCCGTGGCGTTTAAGACCACACGCTGACAAAATCTGCATGGGAAACAAACACACATTCGCAATGTATAATATACCCATGAAAAATGGCAACAACTCCACCAACTGGATGCAATACAACGAGCTTCGGGCACCCTACGTACTGCAGTAATATAAATACGGTGTTCCTACACCCGTAGAGATGATCCAGCGTTCGGGTACACTAACCGCGGAAAGGAGTCAGGGGTGGGGGGGGGGGGGGGGGGGGGGGGGGGGGGGGGGTCATGTGTCGCTTGCCTTTGGAATTTGGCCATTGACCACGCAACCGTTTCGAGACGGAGCACCGTTTTTACTCCTAATACATTGTAGACGCCTCTAACATTTCCATACGCCTTTCCCCCCCATATATCACGTAATTTTCTTTCGCCCACGCACCTTATCGGAGGAAGGAGGGGGGGGTACGTGCATGGTGCCACCAACCGTGCAAGAACCGGGTCGTTACACGCCCGTACGATACACACACAGTACTTCAAATTCGTTGGAAGACCACAGCAGTGTTGAGAGCCGTTGGAAGCGCACCACGGGGTCGGCAAAGGGTGTTGACCGTTGCGAACGTTGAATCCTTTCGCTGCTGCAACAAAAGATTCCACACAAATTCTACGAGTTTTTATCCCCGAACACGAGCACTCAGTTAATACTGGGAACACAGTAATCAGAACCAAATATAGTGTGTCAACGCAGGGGACTACGAGTATACGGTTTTCGGGCCCATAATGGGCTCCGTAATTTTTCTAAAAGGCACATCGCACCTCCGCTTGTGCGGCGGCAACCGCGACGTCCCGCACTTCCAGCTCCCGTCCAAGCGACCGAACCTTCTCCTCGAGGGCGTCCGCGCGCTCGGCTTGCTGCTCCGCCAGCCTGTCGGCGGCGAGCACAGCTTCTTCCATGGCGACCAGCTGGTCTTCAAGGCGCGCCTGTTTACAACGTCGGTGGGCGACCGATACAAACAGCAAAACAAAGAGGTGCAAAGCTGGAGGGCGTCAGTTACATATATACCCGACGGGTGGTCAAGAGCATTGCGGCTGTTCCACCGCCCCCGCCCCCGCCCGCGCCCTGCAACAAAACAATAACAAAACCAAACCAAAACCTCCAAGAAAAAAAGCACGACGCACACAAAAAACAAACAAATGAACCTAACGCCAAAAGCTATTATAGCGAAAACCTAAAGTTTGAAGGAAAGACAAGAGCTGAAACTAGATCCAAAAAAAAAATGAACACAGGGAAAAAAAAAAAGAAGGCGTCACCTTGAACTCCAGCCTCCCTCGACTCCGCAGTCCCCGCTCGCCGCCGCTTACACCGTCCGCTAGCTCCTGCAACAGAACGAGGAAGTCCAACAACACAGGCCGCAACCACGTCAAATGTTTCAGGCGAGATGCGTCGCTGCGCTCGCTCGAGCCTTCCGATTGGTGATTTGATGTGATGGATGAGTCGATCGATGTTTTGACGGGTGATTCAATTGATTGTTATATGGACGATTAATTGTGGTTTGACTGACGAATTGACCGACGATCTGAAGGATAATTTGGTTGAGGATTTGACTGGTGATTTATCAATAGATTGATGACTTGATGGATGAGTTGGTTGATAATTTTGATTCTATTGATGCTTTGACTGATTAACGGATGATTTGATTGATGATTTGACGACGATTTGATCGATGATACTCGAAACAGGGGTGCAACTCACAAGGGGTTGACCCCCCCCCGCCTCCCCGCCTGTCCCCCGCACAAAAAAGCCTACTCGTACGTACCGGTACGAGTTGTGTGCCTCTGGGCGATCGGCAACAAGTGCAAACGTCACCCCCTCTCCCTTCCTCGGCCCTGAAAAAACGCCTTCTTCTGGTTATACCATACCTCTGCACGCTCGGCTTCGAGAGCGGCGACGGAAGCTTCGGCTTGCACCTGGGCCAGCCGCCGCGCAAGGCTCGCGACCTTCCTCTCCGCAGCTTCTCGAAGCTGATTGGCCCGGTCTAGTCGACCGTGAAGCGCTCGCGACTCCTCGACATCTTCCTCCAGAATTTTCTCGTGGTGTTCTGGAGTGTCTTCCGCGCGGCGCCTGAGGGCAACCTGGCAAATAAGAATCATATGACACAATAATAGTTCAAGAACAAGAGCATTAAAAATAAGAATAAGAACAAGGTGGAAGGGTTTCCTAAAATAAATATATCACGGGGGGCCATGGTAATTACATAGCAACACATAGTAATCAGCACCCAAAAACGATGTATTCCACCTATCCCCGATTAGCTTCTGAAGACTAATTTACTTCCTCCCTGATAGTCGGAAAACAAAGCGGAGAAAAACACGTTGTATCAACAGTCGTTCGGTCAATCGTAGTTGTTAGGAATTATTGCTGGTAGCTCGTGGGCTCGTGGGCGAACGGAATCGTTGCTTTGCCCCTGTCTGGGTATGTGGGTCTAGACAATAGAGACGGAGAGAAAAAGCGAGGGTGAACAGAGAGGCTCAGAGAGGGAAGAGAGGGGTAAGGAGAGAGAGGCAAGAGACAGAGAGAGCGCCAGGGAGAGAGAGCGAACACGAGAGAGAGAAAACAAGCAAGAGAGAAAAGAGACTCTGAGAGAGAGCGAGAGACAGAGAGATTCAGAGAGAAAAATATCCCGAAAGAGCGAAATAGACCCAGAGAGGAAGAGAGGGAGGGTGAGAAATACTAAGGTAGTTAAAGACGAAAAGAGAGGGGGGGGGAAAGCTCGCCGGCAGAGACACAGACGGAGACGCACGGACAGAAGTACCAAGACAAATAGGAAAATGACAGGCAACAACTACAAAGACAGAGGTACACACAGAGACAGATGTCCAGAGACAGAGAGAGGCCTGCACTACCGCAAAGCACGCCGCTTGTGATTGCCTCCCAGCTCCCAGCGAAAGGCCCCCCCGTCGGTTCACCGGTGCTAAGCCTCTCCTCGCTCTCCTGGCAGAGATGTCGGCCACTCCTCCTACAGCAGTATCGACAGTAGCAGTACCTAGATGCTCGTTCGAACAAAGAGACAACCCTCCCATCCCCGTCCCCACTCCCCCCCCCCCCCCCCCCCCCCGGCACTTGCCGCCCCCCCTCCCACCCAACCTGCACCCTACCTCCTCCCCCGCAGAAGCCAACCACTCTTCCGTATGCGGAAAGCCTCCATCTCCCGCCTGTTGTGCCGTCCTCCCCGCCACCGCCCCCTCCCCCCTCGAGGCACCAAGCGACGCGAGCTCACCCTCTACTCGCACCAGCTTTGCCTTCGAGGTGGCCGCGTCTCGCTCAGCGTCCTCCAACCTCCCGCGAAGCGTCTCCACTCGCGATGCTTCGAGGGCCGCCAGCTCTGCTGCATGCAGCGCGCTCGCCGAGGATGGTTCTGCAGGTAGCCCGCTCTCCGACGATTCAGACGCTTCCTGGAGTCGTACCAGGAGGGCGAGCTTCTTGCTCGTCTGCGCGTGCTCCCGCTCAGACTCGGCTAACTTCTCGCCCGCCAAGGACAACTCTCGCTCCACCATTATGAGGCGTTCCTCTGCCGGGGATGCCCCGGTTGTCGCCCCCGCCCCCCCCGGCGGGACACGCCCGGCCGCCTCTGCCGCCGCGGCGGCCTGCTGCGCGAGCGCGAGCTCCTGCATCAACGAGCCCAAGCGCTCGTTAGCGTTCTCCAGCTCTCGTTCCAGCGCCGCCGCCCCGACGTCCGCCTTCATTGAGAGAGGCGGCGCGACCCCTCCCCCTCTCCCATCCCGCCGGACAAGCGGCGCCGGCTCACCCTTCTCGCCACAGGCGTCTGCGGCCGCCGCCGACACTATCGTAAGGCCGTCCCCCGCAAGGGCGATCCCGGTTGGGCACGAGGTTAAAGCCACTCTTGGGTGTTGCCGCCCCCGGTCCCGACCCTTGCGAGGCGACGGGGTTTCCACCGTCGCCATCGCGCCCGAGACCAAGCTGAGACGAGGCCGGTTCAGTCGGGACCGACGGGTCTGCCGGTGCCGCAGCCGCTGCCGTCGCCGCTTCTACTGCCGCTGCTGCCGCCGCCACCGCCGCCGACAGCTTATCGTTTCCGGAGGCTAAATCCGCTCGTGCCACTTCGAGCTCCCCCCTGGCCGCGGCCAGCTCTTCGCTCGCCCCCGCCAGGGCCTCCTTCGTTTCCGAGAGTTCTTTCGTCACCTCGGCGAGGGCCTCGCGGGCCTCCGACAGCGCGCGCTTGGTCTCGGCCAGCTCCTCGCGGGCCTGGGACAACGCCTCCCTGGCCCCCGCGAGCTGCTCGCCCATGGCCGCGTGGTCGCGCCGGGAGCCCTCGAGGCGCCGTCCGACTTCTTCCAGCTCGCGGCACGCATCTTCTAGGTCGTCTTGGGTGACCGATAGGGCGTCCTCCGCGGCGGCCTTGCCCCGCTCCAGCTCTCCGACGCAACCCTAACCGCGCGCGCATGACGGAGGAGGGAGGTATGGGGGGGGGGGGTGTACTACTTATTATCGTGCATGGCCGTAGTCATATGACCATAGACCCTTGCATCCCTACAATGCCGGGACTGAGGGGGAAGATGGAGGGGGGGAGGGGGAGGGGGGGGGGGGGGGGGGGGGACGTACTCATTCGTTTCTTGCCTTAGTCATTTGACCATCCCATTTCGAGACGGAGCACCGGGGGGGGAGTCAGGAGCGGCATTGCCCGACGCGTGTAAACGCTCACGCGTGACATTCACGCGCGATGATCACGCGCACTTGGGTGAGGAATTCAGGGTCCGTGGCAGGCGTAGGGAAGGTCCGGGGAGGGGTCGGGGGGGCGCGGGGGGGTCAACATGATTTCGTTCGTCGGCAGCCTCTGTCCCCGGAGGTCCCCGACACGCGAACAAGGCGGGTGGGATGGACGGAAATAGGGAAATAACGAGTTCTTGTAAGAGCGACCACACATGTGTGCGAATATTTTGTCGTGTCGTGTTGTTGCGTTGCGTGCGGCGGCTGAATCAACGCGCTAGATACGGGGAAGGAGCATGGGGAAGGGCGGGGGGGGGGGGGCGCGAAGAAAGTAGAACGCCTCGCTCGTGAGAAGAAAAAAAACCCTGGGGGACTACAGCAAAGCAAACGAAGAGTAGACGCAATAATTAATAGACTACCCAACTGTTTCGGGCCCATTAACAAATCAAGTAGCCCGCCCGTTCCAATTTCCAATCCTGCAAGCGACGTATTTTCGAGGCAAAACAATCTATCAGTCTCGGCCGTTCGCTCGATCGCTTGGTCGTTCGCTCGATCGATTGGTCGTTCGCTCGACCGACTGGTCCTTTACTCGATCGATCGATCGATACACCTTTCGCTCGCCCGCTCGGACAGAGCAACAGGCGAGGCACCTCGCCACTAACGCATCCTTAGCGCATCACCTGCAGGCGCTCTTTCTCGAGGGTGGTCTCCTCGTGCTCTTGGCGGGCCTGGAGCGTCAGCTCGTCCATGCGATCCATGGCCTGCGCATCGAGCTCCAGCTGGTGTATTGTCGGCGACGCGCATCAGAGGCACGGGGTCAACGGGGGGAAGGCGGGGGGGGGTCAGACCAAGGCGTGTCAGTGGGCTCAGGGTTTAGGTTGGGGAGGGGGGGGGAGGTGTGCTCATGTCATGCATGGACGTACGAGTAGTCGTATGGGAGGGGGGGGGGGGGGGGGCAGGCCAAGGTGCTGTCAGTGGGCTCGACGTTAACCTTGACGAGTCCTGATTCTCGTTTCACTTTGATCTCCCACCTTTGCGAGCGAGGCGCAGAAGGGCACCGACCCCATACAGTGCGGTAAAAAGAGCTCCCAGATGTGCTACTACAGTACGGTAGGGGAGCAGAACGGCACCGACCCTATATAGTGCGGAAAAAAAAGAGCTACCAGGTAAGTTTCTACAGCGCGGTAGGGGAGGTAGGTTTGAGGCCCAAACATGTCTGACTGAAGGGGGGCTCCACCCTACCCGCCTCCTTCCCCAAACTGATGCGTCCTTTGCAATATATGGAAAGAACGTAACGAGCGTCCAAACGCTGGAGTTCTCTCCAAGAGAAGTAGGAACGGTGCCCTGTCTCGGATGGGATGCGTTGTCAATGGTAAAATGACTAAGGCAAGCAACAAATGAGTGTGCCCCCTCCCCCCGGCAACAGCGACAGACCTGCTCGTCCATCGCGGCCCGCATGCGTGCGTAGCGCGACTCCGCCTCCTCCCGCAAAGCCCGCTCTCGCACGAACGCCTCCCTTCCTTTTGCAACGACCTCGGAGAACGACGTTGTCGGGGATGCCGACTGCGGCTGCCGCCGCGACTGCTGCTGTTGTTGCTGCTGCTGTTGTTGTTGTTGTTGTTGTTGCTGCTGCTGAGGGGGTTCGTATCGAGTGGGGGCGGGTAAGTACTAGTACCGACAGCAAGGGAAAACAGCATCGACAACAAAACCACGACAACAATAAGACCATCAACAACAGCAACATCAACAGTCAACACCCACAGATGTACGCGAGATACACAATAACGCCCGCAAAAGCGAAACACCCACCCCCTTATCCTCCTAGCCCACCTCTCCACCATCATCACCCCCACCGTCGAGACAAAACACGGTCCCCACATAAAAACGCTTCGCGTCATAGAAAACCCCACCTGGTGGTAACCCTGCAACAACTCTTCCGTCTCACGACGAGCGTCCTCCAGTCTCTGCCGCAAAAGCTCGCGCTCCGCCCCCGCCTCCCTAAGCAGCCGACGCGCGGCCACCAGCTCCCTGTCCGCTTCTCGAAGACGCGCCCCGATGCCCTACAAAACGGCGCAGATCGCAAGGTGGCACGACGGTAGGACGTGTCGTGGGAGGTGCGATGGCAGCTCACCGGCGCGTCAAGAAGTAACGTCCACGGCTACCGAATAAGTGACCCATGCCCCCACTCATGCTCCCGTCGCGTTCCCGTCTCCGTCCTTCAAGAATGACGATGATAAATTTGTCGCTTTTACTGCTTGCTCATAGGTTGGCTCGAGCGGAATGTCTAGAGTAACGTGCCCCACGAACGCCGCAAGGAAATATCTACTCGAAATGTCACACGTTTGGGATTACACAATCACCACGAACAAGCAGAGCGGAAGACTACTTCGGCATCCGAATTCAAAACTGTAAATTTGGACAAAATGTGTGCCTCAAAAAAATGGAAGAAATGGAAGTAGAGCTGGCTTATTTTGGTCATAGTACAAGGAGTATTTACGGTAAATAAACAGCGCGCACGCGGCACCGCACCTCCCTCTGCCCGTCGCGCTCCCTGAGCTCAGCGAACGCCTCCTCCACCTTCAACTCCGCTCTCTCCCTCGCCGACTCCGCCACCTCCACGGCCGCCCCAAGCACCTCCTCCTTCCTCTTCGAGGCCTCCATATCTCTAGTCCACATCGTCTCCGCCTCCTGCCGCTGGCTCGACTCCACCAACAGCCGCGCCTCGGAGTCGCTGAGAGCGAGGCCAGCTTTGTCCAAGCGCCGGGCAAGCTCTTCCTCCCTGGCCCTCGCAGCCTTAGCACTTGCTTCACCGGCCGCTCTGAATACCGCCTCAACCTCCACCCGCGCAGCCTGCGCCCCACCCGACACCAAGGACAATTTTCAGGATGACGAGGACATGAGGGGTAAGGGAGGCGGACGTGATGAGCAAGGGCGCGAACACAAAAACAGAAGTGTCACTTCTCGTTCACATGCCGGCGACAAGAGCCTAAAAACTGGCGCGAGAAGCCTGAAAACGCACCGGTTTGTGTACGTGCGTGCGTGCGCTAGCACTACGGAATGGCGGGGCCTGACAAAACCTCCTCTACCGCTTTTTTTAAAGGTTCAGCTCCGAAGGGAAACGCATACGTACACCCACCCGGGCTACCCTCCGTGACGCGCGATGCTAGGCAAAAAACGAAACACACACAAAACAACCACTTCAAAAACGAACTGGCCGAGAAAAAATACATACACAAAAAACAATCCGAATACATAAGGCAAGAAAAAGAAAAAGAAGGTCGGAGAGAACGCGCGCGGCGTACCTGAACCCGGTCCTCCGTCGAGGAAAGCAACGCCCGCTTCTCCTCCTCCTTTGCCTCCGCCTCCGCCACCGCCCCCGCCGCCGCCGCCGCCGCTGCTGCCGCCGCCGCCTTCCCAGCGGCGTCCACTGCCCCCGTAAGCTCGTCTGTCAGCTTCGCAGCCCGCGCAGACGCCCGAGCCCCGGCCTCACGCTCCACCCTTAGCTCCCCCTCCAAGGCCTGGGACGACTCCGTCGCCGCCCGCAGCTCGGCCCGCGCCTCGTCGCGCTCCCGCTCGACCTCGGCAGTCATTGCCTTCGCCGCCGCCGCGGCTCGACCCATGGTCTCCGATAGCGCGATGGCGTGGGCCTCGGCCTGCCGGGACGCCTCCAGCTCCTCGGACGTCCGCTGCAATTCTTTCCCGGCGGCGATTCTCAAGGTCGCGGCTTGCGACTCCGAGTCGGTCCGCTCGGCCACGAGGGCGGCCGCGAGCTCCGACTCGCGCCGGCCCAACTCCGCCAGCTCCGCCCTGTGTGCGTCGGCGAGAGCCGTCGCCTTTTGCGAATCGCTCGCCGCCGCCTCCCGCCGCGCCTCCTCCGACAGACGCGCCTCTTCGCGGAGGGTTTCTAGCAGGCGTTCGATTTCTATTTTTTCTTTCTCCAGGGCCTCTGCGCGGTAAGCTTCACCGCGCCCGCGCTCCTCGGCTTCCCTCGCCGCGCGCGTGAGGTCCCCCTCTGTGACCCTCGCTGCCTCGAGCACCGCCGCAGACCGCCTGATCTCATCCTGGTGGCTTGCCTCGGCGAGGGACAGCCGCGACAGCAGGCGGGCGGCCTCCGCCAAGGCCGCCGCCAAGTCCGACGCGAGCCCGTCTGCGCGGCTCGTGGACAGGCCGAGGGAATCGTGGGCGGACGACAGCCGAGAAACCATCCCGGCGAGCACGTCCTCGGCCTTGTTCCGCGCTTCCCGAGCCATCCTCTCCGCGTTGGAGAGAGCTTCCTGCAGCGCCTGCGTATGCGCGACGGCCTCTTCGTGTGCATGACCGATCGCCTGGCGCGCCGATCCCGTTGCCGCCGCCGTCGCTTTCACCGCCGTCACACCGCGCTCCGAGGCTTCCGCGTGCCCAGATACCGGAGGCATCGTACCCGCGCGGCGAGCCTCTGGGTCGATCTCGTGATGCACAAGCCCCAGAATTGTTGCCCCGACAAGCAGAGGCTTGATCCGGGCGGCTCTGGCCGCCGCGGATGCCACAATCGTGGCTGCCGCCCCCGCGGCGCCTCCTGCGTCTACGGATACTCCCGCCGCCTCCGCGGGCGTGGCACCCCCTCGGGCCTCTGTCCCTTCCAGCACTCCGCGAAGCTCTACCAACTCCCACACGATAGCCTCGGCCCGCCTCGACACCTCGCCGAGCCGTCCGTTCACCTCTCCCGCGGCCCGCGCAGCCTCGGCGAGCGCTTCGTCGCCTGCGGCAATCACCGCCTCTATCCGCTCCTGATGCGCGGCGGAAAGCCGGGCAGACTGCGCCCGGAGCTCGATCTCCATTTTTTCGACCGTCAGGCGAAGGCGTTCTTCCTTAGCCTGCGCCGCGGCTTTGGCCTCTGCCAGACGCGCGTCGGCCTCGTCGAGGGCAACTCGGAGGCGGTGCACCCCTGCTGCCGCCGCCTCGCGCGCCGAGCACTCGGCCTCTCTGGCCGCCGCCTCCACGCGTTCGAATGCCTCCGTGTGCGCGGCACCTTGTGCGGCGGCGCTGGAGCGGTGCGCAGAGAGGGTGGCCTTGGAGTGCGCCAGCTCGTCCTTAAGCTCGTCCAGCTCGAGCTTGAGCCGGGTCACCTCGGACGCCGCGGCACGCCCGGCTCCCTCCGCCGCTCGCAACGCTTCAAGGGCGGCGGACAATTCCCTGCTCACCTTCTCCCCTCGGACTTGCGCCTCCTGCAGGTCTGCCTGGAGCCGCGCCGTGTCTTTGGCAGCACCTGCTGCCGTGGCCGCCGCGGCCGCTGCCGCCGCCGTCACCGCCTCGTCCAGCTGGAGCTTGAGCCGGGTCACCTCGGTCGCCGCGGCGCCCTCGGCTCCCTCCGCCGCTCGCAACGCTTCAATGGCGGCAGATAATTCCCCGCTCACCTTCTCCCCTCGGACTTGCGCCTCTTGCAGGTCAGCCTGGAGCCGCGCCGCTTCTTTCGCAGCAGCTGCTGCCGCCTTCGCGTTGTCCCGAGCGACGACTTCGGCGTCGGCCTTCGCTGCTTCCTCCTTCACGTCACGCTCGGCCTTAAGCTTGGCCAGCAGGCGAGCGGTTTCCGCACGGTCCGACTCTCGCTCTTTCTCGTGCCGTGCCTCCGCTGTCACCCTCTTCTCGTCAGCGTCCGCAAGAGCTTCCGCGCGGCGTTCCAGGTCTATTTCTGCCGCGTCCAGAAGGGTGCGTAGGCCCTCCTCCGTGGCTTCGGCGCTTCTCGCGGCCTCGGCTAAGCCTACCTCTGCCTCTATCACGCCCTGTTTCAGGCGGCTTACTTCCGCCGCTGCCGCCTCGCGCGCCGTGGCCTCCGCCCGGCCGGCAGTCTCCCTGGCTAGCTCGACGGCGGCCGTCTGCGCAACGCTAGCCGCGGCCGCGCTTGCAGCCTGCGTGGAGAGAGCAGCTTTCGCTTCCGCCAGATTCCCCTTGACCGTTAGCAGCTCGGCCTCGCGCGCGGCGGTTGCAGCTGCTGCCTCCACCGCGTTGGCGCGCTCCATCTCCCCGGCCGCCCGTACCCCGTCCTGTAACTCAGCTAGCCGTCGCTGCGCCGTGTCAGCCGTTGCGGTGGCCACTTCCAACATCTCCCGCAGTCTATCGGACTCTCCCGTGCTCGCAGCCTCCACCCCTCGTGCGCGGGCTTCAGCGGCCGCCATCGCGCGAGTTTCCACTTCTTCTAGACGGGCCCTCAGCTCCACCTTCATCCGTGTATATTCCATCCGAGCCGCCTGCAATGAAGCCTCCGCGTCCTCCGCTCTTCTCGCTTCCGCTTCCACAGTCGCAGCCGCCGTAGCCGACGCCGCCGCCGCTGCCGCTGCTAAGGCATCCGCCCGAGCTTCGAGCTCGGCGCGGGTGCTAGCGAGAGCCCCCTCGGCGGCCTCCGCACGCTCCGTCACCTCTGTCACCTGGCGTTGTAGGGCGGACAACGACGCGCCGGCGCGCTGAGACCCGGCCTCCGCCCACGCGCGGACAGCCGAGAGGTCGGCCTCCGTCGCCTCGCCCTTGACCCTCGCCGCGCTCAGCTTCGCCGCGACGTCACCTGCCTCCGCCCGCGCAGCCTTCGCTTGCCCCTCAGCCGTCTCGGCCCGACGCGCCGCTTCGCCGGTCTGTCGTCGAGCGGCGGTAACGTCCTCCGCGGCGGCCGTCCTCGCAGCGGCCACCGCGGCCTCGGCTATCGTGGCCCGTTGCAACGCCGCCGCGCGCGCATCCTGAGCCTCCGCCAAGGCTGACATCGCCTTCTCCAGCTCCTCGGAAGCCGCGCTCTGGGCTGCCGCAATCTGTGCTTCCCTCTCTCCCACGGCCGCCGCGCTTGCCGCTTCTTCTCGCGCTAGCCGGCCTTCCAGGCGCGACACGACCGACCCCAGGCGGTCCACCTCCGCCTCTGTCTCCCCAAGCCGCGCCTCCGCGGCGCTCGCCCTGCCCTCGGCCTCGCGAGCCCGAGACGCACCCCCGTCCCCCAGAACGCGCGACGATTCCGCCTCCTGCAAAGCCCTGCTCAGTTTCCTTTCGGCGGCAGACAGGCGGATGCGGAGCTCCGCCGCCTCCGCGTGACTCTTGGCGACCTCCGTCGACGACTCGGCCGCCCGTTCGCTCGCGCACACCGACTTTGCCCTAGCCGTCGCCAGGTCCTCGTGCGCCACGTCCAGGCGCTCCTCGAGATCTCGCTCCGCCTGCCTCCAGACGCCCTCACCCTTCTCCAGGCCCACCGTTGCCGCGGCTGCGGCTGCAGGCCCTGCCTGGGCGGCGGCTTGCAAGCGCACCTGCTTCCCCCTCAGCGCGGCCTCGAGCTCCACGGCAAGCGAGACCGCCCGTGACTCGGCGTCCTCTAGCCGACGCTGCAGTCCGGTCTGCGTGCGGATTGCTTCCGCCGTCGTCGCTCGACCGGTCGCCTCCGCCTGAGCTTGCGCGGCGGTGGCCTCAAGAACGCGCTTCTCAAGCTTGACCTCGGTGGCATCCAGCAACGCCCGGAGGTCTCGAGAGGCGGCGGTCAGGCTCTCTATCCTTGCCCGACCTTCTGCCAGCTCCAAGTCGCCCGCCTCGGCCTTCTTCCGAGCTGCCGCCATCTCCTCGGCGTGGATTTGACAAGAAGATTGCAGCTGTGCCAGGGAAGCCTCTGCCTCGCGAACCCGCTGCTCCGTCGACGACTCCGACCGCGAGACGGCGGCCGCGGCTGCCGATCCAATAACCCCAGCAGAGCTCGTGGATGTGTCAGCGGGTTCCTGGCCGTAGTGTGCGCCCTGCCATTGCTGCTGCTGCTGCAGAAGCCTCGATCTCAGCGCCACCAGCTCTCTTTCCAAGGCTGCCTTCTGATCACCCTCGAATGCTAACTCGTCCCGAGCGTCGGCAAGGGCGGACGACCATTTCTCCTTGTCGGCGGATGCCTCACGCGCCGCGTGGTCTAGCCGTGCCGTAAGCACCGCAACGGTGCCCCTCAGCTCCTCCGCTTGTGCGGCGCTGGCAGCCGCCCCATCGGTAGTTGACGCCACAAAGACACCCGCGTCGCGGCTGTCGCCACTACCACCGCCGCCGGCGCTAAACAAGCTCGACACGTCCGGCGTTTGCGCTAACACGGCGACGTCGCCCGGCGCGGCGGGGGCGGCGGCGGTCGCTCCTGTAGACACGCTTTTGCTGCCGGAATCCTCGCCCGCGCCAGTACGGGCCATGGCGGCGGCTCTACCTTCCGAGGCCGTCGCCCTTGCCTCTGCGACGGCCAGTTGTTCTTGCAAAACCTCCACCTGCCGCTTCATGCCCTCCAGCAGCTCGGCAGCGTCTAGCCCAGGAGCTGACGGCGGACGCGATATGTTATCTCCGTCCGATGCGTTTCCGATAGCCTGCTGGCATGCGAAACAAAAAAGCGGTAACAGATGGTCGAAGGGAGAAAATAAATCGTCCCTTCGCGATTGCTATAGGCACTTTTTTTTATAAACTACTGGGAAATTGTGTAGGGTAATTTTTGCAGCAGAAAAAAGGGGGTTAAGGCCACAGGAAGAGGCGGGTGGGGCGCGAGTAAAAAAAGTGCACCCTCCTCCTCCCCCTTTGGCAGAGGAGAGCCGATGGTTGTACTTCGCGCGAGTGATGGCAGCCACGGCGGGTCTACAAGGATAGAACCGTTGAAAGTAATTGTTTCGCAGTAAGTAATTGTGTGATAGTGAATGCTGTTTAATTGTGGCGAAGCAGCCGTTTCGTTTTGGCATCGCGCCGCACTTGTTCGATGGGTGATTGGGGGCAGAGAACACATGACAGGTATGGGGAGGCGGGGGTAAAATACTTTCGCCGAGGGCGCGGACAAGCCAATATCGTAGCACGTAGAAACCCGTCCAAGACGGCGAGACTAGGGAGACAAAACACTCACACAAAACAAACTACCAGAGAAACAAAAATGGCCAGAGACAAAAAACCACTACCTGGTAAGAAGTATATTTAATACGCAGAGAAACAAGAAAAAAAAACTGGCGACGTATACACATAACTGCAGCTTCAACACGAACAAGACCAAGAACAATATCAAAATATGTCATACGAACACAGGAGAAATGAACACGCACGGGGGATCGACATAGAGAGAGTCTACCGCGCGGTAGAGCTCCAATGTCAGAGAATCTTCCTGGTAAAGTCGGAAAAAAAACGAGTAAAAGGGCACCAGAAATCAGCACACGAGAAAACCACATGCACCAAAAATAAAAACAAGAAAAAAGACGACAATTCGCCCTCGTCACCTGGCCGGCATTCGAGTCCCACCCGGCAGAACCGCGAGTAATATTAACAGTAAGAGAACCAGATGTGTCTGGCTGCCGACCACTCTCTCGCGTCTCGGACATCGACTGAGGAAGGAAAGAAGGGAGGGAGGAAGCGGCGCAAGCACACGGTTGACCACCACAAACGATCGGAAATATGAACGGAGGAAGGGCTTTTGCCCGCTGCCAAGGGTCCACCCTCTGCCCCGGGTACGGCTTTCAGCAAGATTACACCAGGGGCATGCGAAAGAGGGTGGGCGCTCTTTTTGCAAGCCGACCTACCGACCGAATTCAGGCCGAACGGCACGGAAAGCCTGCGAAAACCAAAGTGAAGAAACATTTTTTTGGAGGACCAAATACATCGCGCTCACCGAACCATGGAGGACGTTGATCAACGCAAATGTAACCCAAGAAGACAACGGCGATGACACAATCACGAGAAAGCGCGAAAGCGCAGGACGAAGTAATCGGTAACAGACGCCTGGCTGCCCTCCACTCCAACTCACCTCCACCCTACTCCACCCCACCCTCGCTTCTGCTTCACCCCCACCCCTCTGTCCTCACCCGAACCCTTATCTGAAGCTTCTGGTTCTTGACCTCGGCCTCCTCCGCCTCGACCGCCGTCTCCGCCAGGCGGCGGGACAGGTTGGCACGGTCCCGAGCCGCCTCCGACACGCGAGCCTCGATGGCGCCCAGTCTCTGCTGGAGGTGGGACCGTTCCGCCTGAGGTCGAGGCGCGGACACGCGTCCGCCACGGCAATTCATGTCGGAAGGGAGAAGGAAGGAAAACACGCATGCATGAGCACGGCACAAAGCACGAGGACGTCGTTCACAGCAGAGGAACCGCCAATAGGGGGGGGGGGGGGGGGGGGGGGGGGGGTACTCATGTCATGCATGGCCGTAGTCATACGACCGGGGGGGGGAGGGGGGGGTAAGGCGTGGAGGATAGAGGTGTGGGGGGGGGGGGTAGGGCAGGATGGGGCGGGAGGTTGGGGGGGGGGGGGGGGGTAGTAGAGAGTACGCGGTGGAGGGTGCTGGGGGGGGAGGGGGTACCCCGCGTCCTGAATGCCAAGCTAGACCAGTTCATAGGGAGCTCCCAAAGGAGGAGTCGCTTGCTACAAGGGAACAGGACCGGGACAGGGAGAGAGGCGTGTTTGGCGTTGCTTGGGCGGTTTGGGGTTGCTTGGGCGGTCGACAGCTGACAATGGCCCCCCACCCGAAGCGACACCAATACCGCCGCAAGTATCGCGCAAGTATCGAGCGGACGACCGCTTCGATGCTGCGCTGCCCGTGCAGAGCGCCGTTAGAAGCGGCACGAACTTCGAGTCGACATGTCTCTCGGCCCCCCTCGGGAGCAAGTAACCACGCCCAGTTGGCACTAGGGCTGCCACAAAATCGCACTCGTTCTTAGCCCCCTTGCGGTAGCCACCCCACGGCTAATGAGACCAAGGCCGCCTACCCCCCACCCAAGCCCTTCCAACCTCTAAACACACGAGATTCGGTGTCGCTTGCATGCTCAATACAACAAGGCCTGCTCCTGTTCCTTCCCTGTAGAATGCTCTCGTCAAACACCGCAGGGAAGACAGCGAGCTGGCACGAAAAACGTTCCTCGACCG
Organism: Macrocystis pyrifera; assembly: GCA_031763025.1. Taxonomy (NCBI): domain Eukaryota; class Phaeophyceae; order Laminariales; family Laminariaceae; genus Macrocystis; species Macrocystis pyrifera. Next base: position 224,226 of record JASSKH010000030.1, read on the forward strand.
TTGCCACCAGCCACAGCTGAGCTTGCTGACAGTCCGTTCCTCCCTACCTTCCCCCCCACCTCCCCTACCTTCTCTAGAGCCAGCAGGAAAAAGGGAAATTTTCTACGAAATAGGGATCCCGTGTGGAATAATCCTCACGGTTTTGTTAATAAAACCTCCTGCATTCCGAAGCTGCGCACACGGTCGACTCCGCGCGACCCATTTTTCCCGGTGAAACGCTAGCGTAAAAAATTGACCCTCTCTACGACGCAGAGCACAGGATTGACAAGCAGTGTGCCCATTGCAATGGAGACCCCTCCCTCATCACCTCAACGCTTTGCAGCTGCTTCCGTGTGTCCCGCAGCTCTTCGGCCGTCTCCACGCAGTCCTTGCCGGCGCGATCTTCCGCCGTTCGAGCAAGCTTTCCCGCGGCGGACGCTTCATCGAGAGCCTGAAAGGTTGTGGAGGGGGTAGGGCGAAACCCGCCGGCTAACGTTAGGTGCTGGAGACTCAGGGGGGGAGGGCGGCGGGGGTGTACTCATGCAATGCGTGGCCGTAGTCGTATGACCATAGACTATCGCATCCCTACAATGCCGGGACGGAGCATGCCATATTTTCACCGACCAGGCAGACATTGCGTGCATCAAGCGCGAACCGCCGTGAGGTGTCGAACTGGTCGGATGGAGGGTGAGCTTCATCCTACTAAGAACCACTCGTGAGGCGGATTTCCTTGCTTGAATGACAGCGCCGAGTTATTTGCCAGGGAGGGAGGGGGGGAGGTACTCGATATCATGCATGGCCGTAGTCGTATGACCATTGACCTTCGCATCCCTACAATGCCGGGACGGAGCACGTCGGGTTTTCACCGACCAGGCAGACATGCTTGCACCAAGCGCGAAGTGTCGTGAGGTGTTCGGCGAGTCGCATGAAGGGTGAGCTGCATCCTATTGAGAACCGTTTGTGAGGCGGACTTGCATATGGATGACAGCTTCAATGAGTTCATTTAAATCCGGTGTGGCCACTTCCAGACACAGCAATAGGAGTACTACATAACTGCCTCTTGGGTGCCGTACCATAAACACTACCAGGTACGTGATACGATCATTCCCCTTGTGCGGAGCAAAAAGATTCTCCACCCCGCACAAATGATCTAACTCGACCACCAGCTGTGACCGACAGCCGAAAAAAAAAAAAAAAAGGTACCCTGGTTGTCTAGCTCAAGTAGTGAGCGGCATGATTCACCGCGTCGTTGCTAACCGACGCCAACTCAACCTACATATAACACATAGAAGGGAGGGGGGGGGGCTAGCGCTAACGCGCGAGACGCAATCGCAGCGCCCGATACAAGTGATCAGTGATGAAGGCGACGGCGGGATGATGATGGTGATGATGACGTTATTACATCAGCCCGGTGGTCACAAAACAGGCTAAAGAGAAAAGCGTCTCGACGGTAGGAAACAAACACGTACGTTAAAAAGAATGCCAGGTGCACCGCCGAGAGATCAACCCTCCACTATTTTTCTTTTTCTTTTTCTCCACTTGAAAAGCTTATTCTGGTCTACTTCCAAGTAACCTTCTCCCCAGAGACGTGGGCGAAAATCTCAAGACGATATCGAATTATTTTGCCGCTGCAAAACCTATCTCGATGGTCTACGTCCACAAAAAAAAGTGTACCCAAATTCTAGGTGCAGTTCTGGAATTCAAAGGCGAACAGGAACGACACCAACTACGCTTACCGCATCGACCACACGCATACACCCGGAACTGCTGGGTCAGGGGATGGCGCATACAGTATCGGAACTACGCTAGGCAGCTGCATCATATCACGTGGCCAACTACGCTTACCGCATCGACCACACGCATACACCCGGAACTGCTGGGTCAGGGGATGGCGCATACAGTATCGGAACTACGCTAGGCAGCTGCATCATATCACGTGGCCAGCTTAGCTCAATCTACAGCCTAGCGTGATGTTGCACCGTCTTATTGCTTACCCGGCAATCCGTAGTACGACTCAAAGCCTACAAATTGGGGGAGGGGGGGGAAGACGCCGGCATAGCCGCATCACCTGGGCAAGGCGTGCTTGAAGCGTCTCGTTCTCCGAGCGCACCGCCTGGACTGCCGCCACCGCCTCCGCCGTGTGCGCACCCCCTTCCTGCAGCTGAGAAAGGACCTGCCCACAATGTATGGGTTGGCGCCGCGGTAATGCAGAAAAACATTACACCTCAAGCGTAACTAGCGAAGTTGGCACCGCGGAAATACGGACGGCCGTTACACCTCAAGCGTAACAAGCGAATTTGGCAACGCGGTAATGCAGACGACCGTTACATCTCAAGAGTAACACGCGAATCTGGCACTGCCGTAGTGAAGACGGCCGTTTCACCTCAAGCGTAACAAGCAAAGTTGGCGCCGCGGAAACGCGGACGGCCGCTACACCTCAAGCGTAACAAGAGCGAATTTGGCACCGCCGTGATGCAGATGGTCGCTATACCTCGAGCGCAACAAGCCAACATGGCAACGCGGTAATGTAGACCGCCGTTACACCTGGTTGAGCTCCCCCATCTCGTCGCTTCGCTCCTGAACTCCTCTAGAACTGCAGCCGCATTTGTTGGGACAAACTACTTGGAATCGGTGTGCGATCAGTTCGCAGCAGCAAATGGTAAATACGTGGATACCAGGTCCCCTTCCCCTACAGATTGTACGGCCTTATTGCACTCAAGTTCAAGGTCACCCAAGGTCTGTCACTCCGTTCGATGTAGACCCCGAGGCACCAACTCACCTCGGTGTGCCCTCCACACCACTATTACGGGGGACCATAGTAAATGGGACCTACGGTACACACAAAAATATACATATTTCGCTATTTTTACTAATAATATTAGGTCCTATTTACTATGGTCCCCCGTCATACCGTACGTAAGAGAGAATCTGCCTGGGGCGTCCGCTCCACGTGTAGCCCGTTTAGAACTACACCTACATGTTGGGGACAAAACCTACTTGAATTGGTGGGGGAGCACTCATTATCGTGCATGGCCGTAGTCGTATGACCATAGACCCTCGCATCCCTACAACGCCGGGACGGAACGCGTCGGGTTTTGACGGGATCAGGCAGATATCGCTACAGTAGCACCAAGCGCCAATTAGTGAGGTTTTCTTTTTTTCCAGTAGTATGTGAAACAACCCAGTGTCCAGGTTTTTTATACCTGGTTGAGCTCCTCGATCTCTTCGCTCCGCTCCTTGAGCTCCCGGACGTAGCCTTCGTCCCTCGACCTCAGCTCCCGAAGCTGAAGCCGCTCCGCTGCACGCCCCGATCTCTCTTCCGCCAGTCTCTCCTCCCTGAAACAAAAATTCCGGAACGAAAAAAAAGCAGGATAGACGCGAGGAAGTCTCGCTGGTGGATGTGCGTAACTGTCCTCAACTACGCTGCAACAACACTAACAACAACGCCAACACCACCCTAAAACCGCCAACAACATTCCCACCAAAACCTACATCATGCTCCAACCACAAATAGCCCCAGCTCAAACCAATAATCACTGATAAACAACCAAGAAGAAGCTCGAAATAAACCAACCTCTCCGCCAGCAATGTCCCCTGTTCCCTCAACAGGTCCTGCAATCCCGCCGCACGTGCGGACCGTTCCCGGGCACGTTCCGCGGCATCGACTTCGGTCTCCTCCAGGCTCCTCCGGGTAGCCTCCAGCGTCTCTCGCGCCTTGTCCGCTTCTCTCGATCGTAGTTCCTCGGAATGGCGCAGTTTTTCTAAAGACAGTTGCAGGCGTTCTTCGGTGTCTCGAAGGGTAACTTTCAGCCCGTCGCTTTCGGCGCAGATTTCTTCCAGTTTTGCTTCCAGTGATCCGAGCTCCTACGGATTTATAAAAAAAAATCCGACAAGAGTAGACAAGGAAAAAAAAAAACACGGCAAAAAATGGAAGGGGCAAGGGAAAGGGAGAGGAAATGCGGGGGAGTGGTCGCTTCTGTGACACTAACGTCTTGCAAATACAGCGACATTTCGTGGACGAACTACCCGGGGTCAGAGTTGGGGCTTTGCATGACCATCGTTGTCCAACCATTGACGCCGTGTCCGAGGCATGCCGAGGCGTGATGGTGGTGGTGGTGGTGGTGATGATGGGGGGCAACAAGGACGCGCTCGGCAACCCGAGACGCGACAGCACACACGTGGGAGAGAGGGACACATGCGGGTCGAAGACTGACAACTTGCAGCGTCGCCAAACCAACAGCCGGGTGACACTGATATTTATCGAAGCCGGCAACGATTTCGGCAGCCTCCCCAACCTCTAGGAAACTCCTTGCTCAACACCCTTGTTCATGAAGCAGCACTGCCGCCCTAAGTCCGCAAGAAAAGCCCGCTGCTTCAGACTAGTCAGGCGCGCGAGAAAAAAAAACGGGGTCCCTGAGCAAAACCCTGTACCGAAATCACCTTCAACTTCAAGCGCAGGGACTGGTTTTCTTCCTGACAGGCCTCGGCGGCTCGCTTCTGCGCGTCCACCTGACAAAGGAAAATTCCCGCACAGGGGCACAAGAGAAGCAGAGGAGGGGAGGGGAGGGGAGGGGGAGGGAGGGCAGGCCGTGAATAGGCGGCATCGGTGAGACAAGGCCATGGAGAAATCTGGGGGAGGAGCGGAATGCTTACATATAACAATATCGACAAGACAAATCAAGACAAGGGTAACGGGGTGGTGGTCGTGGTGGTGCGGGTCTTCCGTGCGCAAGAAACAGGCCGAAAAAAACTCCTCTTGTTGATTCAGTTCTATCCTTCTTCTGCCTCGGTCCGGCCTGCCGCGAAATCGCGTTGACTCCTCCAGCACAGCCGCACGCACAAACTCTAGGGGCAAGCGCAGACCTCATCCACACCCCGGCTCCCCTCACTGTCTCCCCTCACAATAACACCCCCCCCATCCCCCCCCCCCCCTCTCCGCCAATGCCTCCTCCAGTTTTATAATAACGAAGCTGTTTTTTGCACCGTGTCAAGACTCACCTGGCCCCGCAGTGCTTCGACCTCGCACTCGGCGACGCCCCTCTCTCTCCGCTCCGCCTCCGCCTCAGCTCTGGCCGCCTCCAGCTCCACCCCCAGCTGCGCCTCTAGGTCCGCTTCTGAACTTGCTTGGGTTCCGGCGGAAGGCCTCGCCCTGTCTTGGAGACCAGCGGCAGCGGCGGCGGCAGCTTGGTCTTGAAGGTCTGCAGTCGTCGCGCGCTCAACTTCCAACCTGGCGTGGAGACACAACGAGCCACAGACAGACAAATGGACAGACAGACAGACCGACGGACAAGCAGACAAGACAGATAGGAAGATAAATAGGCAGGCACACAGACAGAAATACAAACAGACAGACAGAAAGACAGACAGACAGGCATACAGACAGGCAGAAAGACAGACAGACAGGCAGACAGGCAGACAGACAGATATTAGGGATGGAGGGAAAACGTAGTGAACGCAGCACGCGGCACTGCGCAGTACCGTGCGACACAAAGGAAAGCGTTGCGCCACACCACAGTTTTCGGGCTGTACGTAGTAGCGTATGTGAGGGGGCGTACTCATTATGCATGGCCGTAGTCGTATGCTCCCGATTCGGTCCGGCGTCCCCCATCCCCTCCCTGCTCCCCCTCCCCCACCCGACCACGGCATGCCACCAGCCCTTCGCCCGGCCAGTGCCTGGGGTCTACAGCAATATTACTCCTTTGTGGTCACCATCACCTGCCGAGGACTTCTGCTAGCTGCGCCTCGTAACCTTCGCCGCCATGGGGCCTGTTGTGGCCACGCCCGCCCATCTGCGGCAAGGGGGGCGGGGGGGGGGGGGGGTGGGATGGACGCCGTCCAGTCCCGCCGCGCGACAGTTAGAGGACAATGAGAGGCGGCGGGAAAACAGCGACAACATTTTCGGCAAGAGCAACAGGAACAGAGGACATCAACAGCGGAACAGCGGAGGAGAGCGATAACAACAACGACAATGACGGCAATTAACATAGCAACAGCAGCAACAACAACCACAACAACAAACAACAGCCAAAACATTAATATCTGCAGAAGCATCAACACCAATACCACCATCAACAACAACAGCAGTCTTGTGTCTCGGCAACGTCGGCATCGAGGAAAGCCAAAACACGCAAGGGCGCCCTGCCGCGTCTCATCCGTAAAAAAACAAGCAGGCTCATCATCAGCCAAGTCACTACCCAACGAAGTAGAAAACTCAAGCGAGCGGGCTAGGCTGTGCGTTTCGAAACGAAACCAAAAATAAAAAAAATAAAAAAAATAAAAACTCACGTAGTTGACTTTACGCCGGTGGCTTACGTTCTGGTTAACAAGCACAAAAAAGGACACCATCAACAAAAAAAAAAACACGAAGGAAAAGCACAAAAAAAAAGAAACATAACCAACACCAGAAACAAGAGCCAAAGCCAACAACAGATACAAAAAATCAGTTCAGATACTACAGGACATACAAGTGATAACAAACAACACCATCGGTCGCTGGGCACCAGTAGAAAAACAGCAACAAACGACGGCCGGCCAACGCTCACGCGGAGGTCGACATCCCCGGACTTCAAAATTTCACAATTTCCCAGTTCCTTTTGGCGCTCTCACCGCAGGCACACTCTGCCCTCGAAGGCCGCGAGGGGGGGCGCGCACAGGAGACTGCCCCGTCAGCGAACGCGCAGAAGAAAATCCATCGAAACTCCCGCCCCCGTCGTCCCCAGTACCAGCGCCGCCCCTTCCCCCGTCCCCGTTCGCCGAAAACGCCTGCCCAGGGCGTTCCGAGGAGGACCACGGGGCTTGCTCCGCATGCTGTGCGCGTGGTGTCGCGAACGGCGAAGCGCCACCGGCTGGGTCTATTGCCGCAGAACGGTACGCCCCTCGAGCTTTCTGGCTGTAAAGGTGAGGGTTCGAGTTCGACCCCGTTATTGACAGCGGCCGAGGCTTCCCCCGATGCCCTGCTTCCCCCGGGCCCAATCGTTGGGTGCGCGAGGATGATGTTTTGGGAGGGAGGGGGGGAGGACTAGAGTGAGGGTAAGAGGGGGGGAGATGTGATCAGGCTTGAGTTATTGCGCGTACCTGGAGGGGGGGGAGCGCGCGGGGGGGGGGGGGGGTTCTGCCAACTTCTGGAGACAAAAACCAAGCCCGAGGCGGCTTCGGTTAGCTCGGCTTGGCCACGGACCATTTAGCCCTCCCGACCTCGGCTCGTTTGTATTCCCGCGATGCCAAGCTCGACTCTCACCCAACCTCCTATCAATACTCTGTGCACGCTTTACTAAATGGAGGCAAACTAAATAGGTGCTGCCTACAGCAGCTCACGCTGAACAATGTGGAGCAAACTACCACAACAATAATACTAACAACAGCAAATCGATTATTGGGTATCTGTGCTTGCTCTGCTATTCGCTACATACCATGCACATAGTGGATGTATTTACACTAAACCTCGTGCCGCGGGGATTCGAACCGGCCTCGGATCTCTAACGCCCGACGGGTTGGCTCACCTCCTCGCCCGCGGACGGCGTGAGTGCGGTCTACCGACGACGCGCGCCGTTCCCGACGGAAATGGTCCAGCTTCTCCATTTGTGTAGAAAGGCGTCGGACAGGGCAGGGGGCAGGGCGGGGAAAACAGTCACAGAACACATGAATTAATCACGCCGCAGTTCAGGTTTGACATTTCACACCTTAAAAAGTCGACAGCTGGAGTACACACAAAAGGCACAAGCAGGCACGCCGCGCCCAATGTGTGTTGCTGCCCTATGAGCTTCTTGGGGACTTCAGAGAGGAAAAATTACGATTGAACGTGGCGATTGCAGCAACGGCCAGTGCGTGATTGGGGGAGGATACAAATTATAGTGTCCGAGTTATAGCGAAAGGTTAGTCGCACGGCATGGGGGCAACATGATCCTACCCGTACCGCTAGGCGCTCCCGCTGCTGCGTGTATGTAGGATGTTGATCACACCAAAGTTGTAATTGTTGTGGTTGCTATCTCGGGGTCTAAAAGAGGTTAAGTCGCATCTCCTAGTTCAGCAGCCGGCAGTGTGTGGTTGCTAGGGCTGCGAGTAAGGCGTCTTTGCCTGGATTTCACGGCTGCTTAACATTAATACTTGCGCGGCGAAGTAAGCCACCTAACCGAACTACTGTCGTATTTCAAGGTAAAAACACACGGCGAGGCACAAAAGCGCCAGTCAGATGCAAAGATGCAGCACTCCGCGTAGGTTATCGCTGTAACACCTACCTGGTAGTCAACTAAGAACTAGTCTGCGGCTGACTCATCGTCGGCTAACTCACGGCCATAGTGGCCGCGGTTGGACCAAAATGGTCGGAGTTGACCATAACGGTTGAATTTGGACCACAATGGTTGGAGCTCGATAACAACAAATGCAATCGGACATTGGACCACGTTGCAGTTGGACAACAAAGGTTGTAATTGGGCCGTACTTTGTTGCATTTGGACCTCCACGCGGTTGCAGTTGGACCGTAACGCTCAGCAGAGTTCACCACTTATTCGAGAAAATGGTTGGCACACACTGCTGCGCACGAGACAAAAGGGCTATTGCTAACCAATGGTTGATTGGGTCTGATTGCCTTACGGTTAGGGTTAGTGATATTCGTATCGTACGCAGTCACCCTCAACCATAGTGTCGAGTAACTGGTAAACACCCCTCGTAGCTGTTGCAGCTCGACCAAAATGGTTGCAGTTGGACTGAAACGGTTGGAGTTGGACCATCATGGTTGCATTTGGGCCTTAGCGGTCGCATTTGGATTGAATGAAACCTTTGCAGTTGGAACACAATGGTTGCAGACGGTCACAGCTAAACGACATTAGCTTTCGCGACGCCCGCTGGGCAGCTGACATACGTGAGCAGTGGTGCTTGCCCACCAGCCCCTACGTCCGCACTTCGGTCCAAAACTTCCATTAATAGTTGCAGTTCCGCACGGAAAAAGGAGGGTGAGGTGTGATCCTTCCTGATAAAAGAGGCAGGGGTGCTCTCAACACAACAAGCCACGCCACCGGAATACGGGCAGTGCATAAAGCAAATACCGCCTGGTGTTAGGCTTGAAGCCGCAACTCTGGCGTTAGTGTTCCTGAGGAGCTTGTACTTAGGTATGATATCATAGACAAGGCCACCAGGTACCTGGTCTCCTGGTATATCAGAATGATAGCTCGCAACCGTATACCTTGGTATATCAGAACCGGTAACAATGTCCAGTCTGCACCATAATCTGTATTTTCTCGCCGATTGCAACGTATGGTAACGCTCTGCTGCGGCTGCCGTTGCTGTAAGTGCGGCAGCAACAGCAGCAGGCACCGCAGTACTGCAATGTGACCCCGTCAAATACTGCACGACTGTTGCTACGGAACAGCTTGCAGAGGGTTGGGAGTTGTGCAGCTTGTAGACGGGGTGGAGCTGCAGGCTGTGCGTCTTGCACGTCCGAATTTTCTCTCGCATGCGTAAAAAACACAGGATCTATAGAGGGACACAGAGTCAACAGCAGCAGCATATAGTGACACGCAGGTGTCCCAGACCCAACTTCCGCTCTACGCAGTAAAGCAAACAGGTATACACGCAAACGTGCTCAGGACTCAAACGCTCAGTCAAAACTCGAACTCAAACGCAAAGTGCTCCGTCGATCCTTGGCTCTCAACGAAAACTCTCTCCTGTCGAGTACAATAACAGCAGTCATCAAATGTCGTATAATACTCTACTACATACTGCTGTACGTACGACGCACCAGGTACCGGTAGATATCGCAGGCTTCTGTGATTTAATAAACCGGGGCGCTGTTTTCTTGCAGCATCGGTCCTCCCATGCTACGTACAGCAGCGCCAATCTTGCCCCGTCGCTGGGCCCGCTACCTTCAGGAGGATCTTTCGTGGACAGCCACTTGTGCTTTGTGTTGTGTGCTACTACCAAAAGTAATATCAATCGCAGGGACTGCTGCTGCTGTATGTTTCGCGAGAAGGTTGAAATAGAGTCCAGCAATTTTCACCCCGTTCCAGCTTGTTTGATGAATGATCGGGTCTCGTAGACCAGCCCAAGGGAAACTGCTGCTGAGGTGGGATGCACCATAACAGTGAGCGCACAAGCGACGATGGTGCCGGCGGGCCGCAAAGAGTGTGCAACCTGAGAGCAGAACAGGCAACCAACGTGCCTACAAGCTCCGCAATGAATGAGCAGCAAACAGCAGTGCCGGCCTATGCAGCAGCAGTCGTCCTATCATAACGGCAGACGGTAAGGGGTTGCATCAAACTACAGCAGCATCAGCAGCAGCAGCAGCAGGCTTTGCAAGCGTATCCGGCGGTTCAAACCCCGACAACGACTCGACTGCTTCCTCTAGGGGAAACCGAGGGACAAATACAGACCACAGCTCACCAGCTTCCGGCCATCGTCCACAGCGTCGGCGGGTATGTTCGAATCCCAGTCGTCCCCCCTTCTCGTAGAGGACGAGGACAGTGCCTCTTCCTGACTACTCATCGCTCTTGATCAGATCTCCTCGATTAATAGATCATACCGACAGCTAACTTCTTTTTTCTCCTTGGCGCACAGCGCGCTGCGAAGGTTCTCTCGCCTTCCGACCTCACCTACCTCCTATATTTCGTGCAAGCTATTTCCCACTGCCAGTACGTGTACGCACGATTGGAACCTACTCACACGCTTTTCGCGGTTTTTGAATTTTAGGGTTTCCTATTAGGCGTTATGTTTTTCCGAACCAGGGGACGAGAGGAGAGGATACCTTCCTTACTTGCTGCCAGCTGCAACACCAGAGAGCGAGTTACGTGGAAGGTGTTGCAATTGCAATCTGGCGTGGCGCTAGATCGACTGGGAGTCTGAGAGGACCCCATCAGGGCCGAGCCCGCAGGGGGCTGTCGCGAATCGTGTATTCTGTGAGCATCAGCAGAACATCTGGTGTCTATCACGACCTCCATCACCATACCTGCACCAGAGTGCAATCTCGTCAAGGACGTCCACAGTCCGAACCACGATCCGCTGGAGGCAAAAGCAAGCAGTTCATCGCGAAGTACAACAAGGCCAATCCTGCCAATCCTTTGTACAGAAGCGTGTCAGGGGAAAACCTGCTAGCGTTAATGGCAATGGATGGCGCGGAGCATCCCTTCCCGATCCAGACACCTGATGGCGCCGGCGACGGAGAGGTGGACTTTTCCTCGGGTAAGAGATCAGACACGACGATTGGTAGTCTTGGACACAAAGGCAGCTGCATACATGCCAGGTACCTGGTAGAGCAGTAGCGGTGTGGGCGCATTGACGATCGCATGGACCCCCGGCTTTACACGCTCCTCCCGCATCCGGTGCCCGCGTTCCTTTGGGCGTAGGAGGCAGCGACGGTGCTCTCAGTGTGACTGAAATCATGTTGAGAGGTCAGGCAGAAAGTATGTTCTCGTAAAATGGTGGATCTGCTGCTGTTACCAGATGTTGGGTACGATCGGTTTGACCTGATACGCGAGAAACGTGTACCTGGCACGTATGTGCAAGCAATGGACTCAAGCTACTCATACTAGTATCCCAGTCCAGCGGCCTAGGTGGCAATACCGAGCACACGGGGAGGTACTGCTGCTGCTGCTGTGGGCTGCGGGATGTGGTCATCTGGATATCTCAGGCATGTGCCGACTTTGTCCTGCGCCACACGGCATGAAGCCAGTTAAAATCCGAAAGCTCCTCCTTGAATTTTGTTCTCGATACAGATAGTATTATTTTTGTGGACTCTGATTCATTCTGTGGCAGTTCTGTGTACCCTTGCTCCGACCTTCTCCTTTCGACCAAAGGGGGTACCGGTACCTGGTGCTTCGTGCCTGGTACCGGTAGCTGGTAGGATTGGGGCGCTGACCTCACCTATGGCCTGTCTTTGCGGTGCGCTGATGCAGCCGCGCTGATGGGGGTTGAAACCCGATGGTTATGGATTAGGCCCCCGCGGCCTTCCTGGTCTGCGGCAACGACGGGGTCCCGTCACGGAAAACGCGGGACCCGTACGTAGTCATGAGAGCAGAGAGGCTTCGTAGGAGGTTGGTTACACGTGTGTGTGCAAGCAACCGAAACGACAGGGTGGAAACAGGAGATGTGGCGGGTCGGGAGTGCTGCACCCGGCGCGTGGGAAAGAAACAAAATCAGCCGAAGGAAATAATGTCAGCAGCTGCCGAAAAATTATGGGACCACTATTGCTAGCTGTCTTATGTTTATTAGGTTAGATTTTTACAGGTAGTTATTAGCAGTATTAATAGTTACTTTTTGGGGGGGTGGGACTTTTTCCCGCGGGAGTCAGTTCACGGTATTTGTTGTACGGGACGCCAAGCACGACATTGTTTGGACTTGAAGCAATCACCACGGGACTTCACAGTAGTGTTTGGGCTGACACGGCAAGCACAGTTTTGTTTGGCCGGGATCAAACCACCGCTGTACTTGATGGCGTTTTTTGTACGGAACACATACCAGTATTGTTTGGACGAGAATCAGCCACCGCGGTACTTCACGCGGCGGTGTTGTTCAACATATAATACAACAGTTCAACATAAAATACAACAGACAGACAGCAGTACCTGGTACCTAGATACACCAGGTTTGTCTACTGCATTACTATTAATCGACTAACGTGGCATTGGAGCGGTTTTGTGTGTACCTTGTGTGCCAAGTGGAAAGGCGACACAAAAGAGGAAGGAAGCGAGATACGTAGCCCGTAGAATGGACGATATACACCCCTGCTGTCACGGAGCCGGAACCAATCTGGAAAATGCTGTATGCTAACGCGGTCCGGGCATCGTCTCCAGATCGAGGAACACCCTTGCGAACATGGCGTCAGATGCCGTCGCAGTGTGTTCTCCGCTCTCGAACTGACAGTTTCGGAAGTTCGTTTCGGAAGCCAAGACGGAGAACCTGAGGTAGGTGAAGTAAGGTATGGACAGGGCAGAGACACCGCCGTTGTTGAGGCGGCCAAGCCGGCCAGGTCCATAAACAAATCGCCAGCTTTGTGTACCGTGAGACGACAGTATGCGAGGACGGCGATCTCACTGTCGAGGTTATCCGGCGCTTGTTAGTGTTGGCCAACTTTTGCCTCAAACGCCGTGTTATTTGGCCGACTTTCACCTTAAACAGTATGGCTTTGTCACTCTGTACGACCAATCCACCGTAACGCTCTGGCTCAAGGTACGGATGCTCAATGCCGAAGTCATAAAAACCACGTTGAACGGGTGTGTGACGTGAAGCCCAAGCGCTGCGGCCAATCTCGCCATACCTGGTTAGTCTATCCGCCGATTTGTCCCCCGCTGAATCGGAAGAGAAAACATCGCGACGGGTGACGATGCTACCGTATGTGCTGTTCTGTGCAGACGCGCTCGCCCAGACTGACTGTGAGGGCGTCGAAACGACGGTGCGTAAACGGAGGATGCTTTTCACGGGGGTTCGTGGCTCGTGTGAATAAACGAGGGATTTCCGAAGCGAGCGTTGTTGGAGGAAATGGAGGGGAGTTAAGGGCTGCTCGTGGCGGGCAAGAACAGGACTGGATGGGCTGTCTCGAAAGCGAACTTATCGATGTTCCGAGTTGCCAACCGTCGTCGAGAAACCGAGCAAGTGATGCGTGCGCGCCTAAAAAGAAGCTGATGAATTCTGAGGCGCTGGTTCATTTTGGGGAGTCAGAAATTTAGCAAGACGTCGAGCCCTAGAGAATACAAGCTGCTTAGCAACTGAAGCGATCGTTGATCGCGAGGCTCGGGGGAGGGGGGGGTACTCATTATCGTGCATGGCCATAGTCATATGGCCATAGACTCGGGGGGGGGGGGGGGGGGGGGGGGGGGGGGGGTTACTCGATATCATGCGTGGCCGTAGTCGTATGACCATAGACCCTCGCGTCCTTACCATACCGGACGGAGCACGTCGGGTTTTCACCGACCAGGCAGACATTGCTTGCACCAAGCGCGAATCGCCTCGTGAGGTATTCGGCGGGTCGCGTGAAGGGTGAGCTAGCTGCATGCATCCTACTAAGAACCGCTTGTGAGGCGGACTTGCATATGGATGACAGCTTCAAGGAGTTAACGTAATTTCCGGTGTCGCCACATCCACGACAGCCGTGGGGGTACTGTGTAACTGCCTCTTGGGTGCCTTGCCACAAGCACTACCTGGTACGTGTTACGACCATTCCCCGTGTGCGGAGTGAAAGTTCTCCACCCCAAAGAATCTAACTCGATCACCAGCTGTGACCGACCGCCAGAAAAGAATGTATAAAATGTTTCCCTGGTTATATAGCCCACGTAGTGAGCGACATGTTTTACAGCATCGTTGCCAACCGATGCCAACCCAACCTACATATATACTATGGGGGGGGGGGGGGGGGTCGCGTTTAAGGAGGCGTAGAGCAGCTACTACGGAGACTAAAGGAAGTGAAGGAATCCGCCGGAACGTGGCAATGACTGTCTGCCCACAGTAGTTGAGGCGTCCACCTACGCCTGCTATGCTGCAGTACCTGTTTTTATCATGTTCGCTCTATTTCCTGCTGAGTCGGTGTCATTCTCGCGTGCTTATTAAGCGTTGTTTCTGTCGTTATTTCTGTGCTGCACCACCCTTAAGTGTCTTTTGGCCTTTGTTTTGACCTGCTCTTCTCTTTGTTTTTCGTGTCGCGGTAATTGTTTGTCTTTCGGCTGGTCCACCAGCTGTGCATAGAATTCGCTCGTGCCAACAAACAGCAACCGTGTTCTTTCGAGTCGGCATCTGCACTGCGCCCTGAGCGCGTGTTTTCTGTTTTCTGTTACATTTTTTTGCTTGATACTCCTCGTCTTGTGTTTAAGTGTTTCGGCGGAACGCTTCGCCTGTTTTTGTGACCACGAGCTAGAATTCAGGAAAAGGAGCTAATAAACGTGTTGTTACGGGGGACCATAGTAAATTGGACCTGCGGTGCACACAAAAACCTATATATTTCCCTATTTTTACTCACAATATTTGGTCCTGTTTACTATGGTCCCCCGTAATAGTCGGCTATTGTGAGAACGCCACTTCGTCTTCTTTATCGTCATCTTTATTTTCTATGATCGGGTGGATGTACAGCCATCTCTCTGTCGCAGGTGTCAGGCTTTCCCCACTCCGTTTGATCAAAGAGAAACATTGATACTCGAACGCTGCCACTTTTCCAGTTTGTCGACACTGCTATTAAAATCATGTGTACGGGTGCGTGCTTGTAGCATAGTGGAACCATTCGTTTCGGTAATCACCCTCATGGTAAAATCGATAGGGTCAAGTAGGGTGCGAACAATGTACAACCATTTCTGCCTTCGGTTCGCGCAATTTCGTAACTCTCCCCGCTCGTTCCTCCGGCTACCACTGGCATGGATATTTTACGGGGTTCCACATGATCATCAGGCAATAGTAACGCGCGCGCCCCCCGACCACCACCACCATTGCCCCGCCACCACCTGGACCGCGATTGACACCCCGCGCACCGCAGGGACCCTTGAGAGCGTGGACTCGGCGGCCCCTCTAAGCATCCAGACCGGTGCCTCGAGCACTGCCACCACACCTGTGTCGGGCAAGGCCTCTTCTATGTCTCCGACCCTCCTAGGCTTCCTCCTGCCGTGCGTGACGGCCAACTCCGCCGCCGGCGGCGACGACAACGGAGACGCGCCCGACACGGCCACTGCAAAGAGCAGCAGCAACGACAATGCCCCCGCTCCCTCTACCACCAACAACAACGCTCTCGCCGCTCCCTCCGCCACCGCCGCTACGGCCACTACTGCTACCGTCTCCCCCGTTCCCGCTACCGCTACTGCCTCCGCCAACCTGCCGGGGTCGCGTGAACCGTCGACGTCGCCTTCCTCGTCGGCGAGGACGAGAGAGAGCCAAAGGAGCCCTGCGAAGCTCAAGAACAAGGTCAAGGTGCAGCAAAAAGGATCTTCCGTGGCGAAAAAGGAGCAGAAGACGAACGGATCTTCGGTGAAGAAAGGATCTTCGATGAAGATAAATGAGAAGAGGGCGCAGAAAAAAGGATCTTCGGTGAAGAAAGAGGAGGAAAAAGAGGAGACAGGGATGACGACAACGACGAGAACGGCGTCGCCAGCGGCGGCGGCGACGACGGGCCCGGTAGTTTCTCTCCGCGAATCAGAGGAGGTGCAAAAGGCCCTGTCTAGCGCGCTTACCGCCCTTCCCAGAGGCGCCAGACCGCCCGCTCGTACCGCCGACGCTGCCGACGCCGACGAGGGAGAAGGCACGGAGGGATTTTTTTCAGGAGAGGGGGCTCGGACTGGCGATGCTGCCGCCGGTAGTCTCGCTTACAGGCGGGCCAAGTCTCACGCGTTCGGCAGAGAGCAGGGAGACGACACGGTACCGCTGGAGGAAGAGGACCTGAAGTTCCGCAAGAAAGTTAGGCGGGACCTCGCGTATATGCTCAAGAATAACGGGGGGCGGTGCCCGATGGTGGCGGTGGCCTCTTTGTTCAGGAAAACCATGGGCCATGTCTTGTTCCTGCACGGGTACAAGGTGAGTCGCGGGGCGTGAGAAGTGGCGGTGAAAAGTTGGAATGTATTTTATATTTTATAGCCCCGTAAAGCGTTGTGACCCCCCGTGAACCGTTTTAGCCCTGCGCTTTATTTGTTTTTTTTTGCCTTCGAAGTTGATAAAACTTTATATTTTATGAGTTGGCGGTTGGTTGGCGCGAGGGTGTTGAACTTGATAATAGGTATCGAACGAGATGCGATATTCGATACCAGGTACAAGGAATCGAAACGTTCGTTCGGCAACAGCAAAGTCGACTGCAATTACGCGGGATGGAGGGGACGACGCCTTCTATACGATGTATCGGATGGGTCGAAGTTTGACATTTCGACATGCCGAAAAAATTCGATACGATTCTCCAATGTCCAGCACTACCGCATACCAGATAAGACTTAAGACATCACACCCCCACGGAAGAATTTTTCCAAGCCGATTCTGTCGACAACTGAGAGTGCAAACACCGAGTGATGGCATCTGCAGA
Source organism: Macrocystis pyrifera (assembly GCA_031763025.1). Lineage (NCBI taxonomy): Eukaryota > Phaeophyceae > Laminariales > Laminariaceae > Macrocystis > Macrocystis pyrifera. The sequence continues at coordinate 241,171 of JASSKH010000030.1, forward strand.
GATACCTCGATGAAGTCTGTCCAAAGCCGCCTTTTTTGTTGTGGTTGTGTTTGGAGAAAATCGGCTCGGAAAAATATCCCTGGGGGTGTGATATATTATCACGCGTGTGATAAGGTACTATTACGGGGGACCGTAGCAAATAGGACCAAATATTGTTAGTAAAAAGGGGGAAACATACAGGTTTTTGTGTGTGCCGTAGGTCCTGTTTACTATGGTTCCCCGTAATACAGAAGTACCGTAGTTGCACTACTGCTGCGAGCAACGGGTGTGTTACCTTGCGTGTTATACGGTGCTGATAGTTGCACTCTATTGCGAGTAAAAACGGGTCTCGACTTGTGTTTTTCGAAAAATTGCGGGCGGAATATATCTGGACTGATCGTTTATGTGATACCTGCCTCGTCGGCAGTTTGATGGTGGTGCTCGTGATGTTGATTATTCCTGTCAGTGGTGTTAGTCACGGTGACGATTATTGTGAGCGTGACGGTGGCATCGATCGTGATAGTTATGTTGTTGGTGTTGGTGATGGTGATGATATTGTTGCACACCTCGGCCCCACTTGGTGGTCTACAGATCTGTCAAGGCAGCTACGTAGGTCTTTTCCTGATCTGCATGATCTATTAATAGATGATGTTGCCGGGTGGAAGCCGTGTCATCTGCATGATCTGGCGCAGTTTGTCCTAGGATGGATCTGTACGAAGGACATCCTGCGCAACATCCCGTAGCGGCAGATTGGGATCTATAGATGGTCTATCTGTAGACGATCTGTCGGAGGTGGGCAATGTGGATGATGGTGATACGGTTGGTGATCGTGGTTGTGCAACTAACCTGTCTGCCCTCCTGCGCGATTCATGTCCCACTGACCCTCCACGGGGCCGACTCTCCTCTCGTTCTGTCTCCGACTCCACGTCACGTCCCACCACCACTTCCCTGCTCCCAAACAACGAAAAACTGGAAAAGCTCCGAGCGTTGCTCACGATGAATGGCGGCTTGCCCGGACTGCACCTTTACGGCCAGGGGCAGACCGCGGAGATTCGTCTCGGCAAACATCCCCCTGAAGCGGACACAGCGGATGCCGAGGTCGAGGATGCTGGTAACGGCAACGCCTCGCACGCTCGAGACGACGCCGTCGGTGACACGAACTCGCCGAAGATGAAGCAGCTCACCCGGACTTTCGTGAACAAGAAGGCGCTGCAGCGAGATGGGCACAGCGCGTCCCCCGACGCCGCAGTGCTAAGCCCTCGAGGGTCAGGGGGGCGCAAGCCCCACTCTCTCGAGCACCCCAACGCGGCTACTTCCCGCCGCACGGGGTCTCCCCTCCGCCGCGGTGGCGGCCCCCACCGTAGCCCCGATTTCGCCGGTGATGTAGATTCACCGGGCGTCGACAGAATCCTCGCTTTCCGGTCGACCGGATCGAAGGCTGTAGCAGCTGGAGGAGGAGGAGGAGGGACCGGATCGCCTTCTCGGGCATGCAGAACTCCTTGGGCTACGTGCACTCTCTCGACAACTGGGCCACTAAAGGTAGGGGCGGGGTTTCCATCGGCGGCGGCGGCGGCACGGGTGCGGAAGGTTTTGACCAGGATGCGGAGGGTTCCTTCAGGAAGGGTCGGCTGTCGCGGCGGCGGGAGTGGGAAGAGCGGGAGCAGGAGGAGCAGCGGGAGCGGGAGCAACAGGAGCAGTGGGGACGGCGACGGCGCCAGAGCCGGAGCTTCAACAGGAGTCACAGCCGCGATGGTGATCGCGGTGGCGGTGGCGGTGGCGATGGCCAGTTCCGCGGTGCCCGTGGTGCTGGTGCCGGTAGCGGCAACATAGGGGAAGGGAACCAGCGCCACCACCTGCTATCGACAATCCACAAGAGAACGTCCGTCTCTCGTGACGGTGCGCGAGAGCGAATGACGTCTCGGAGCCCTCGAAGGCGCAACAGCCCTCGAAAACGCGGCAGTTCTTTTAGGCGTGGCAGCCCTCCCAGACGTGGTGCTTCTCCTAGGCGTGGCAGTTCTCCTAGACGTTGTAGTCCCCACAGGCGCGGTAGTCCTCCTCGACGCGGCGGCAGTCCACCGAGGCACGGCGGCAGTCCACCCAGGCGCGGCGGCAGTCCACCCAGGCGCGGCGGCAGTCCACCCAGGCGCGGCGGCAGTCCACCCAGGCGCGGCGGCAGTCCACCCAGGCGCGGCGGCAGTCCACCCCCAGGCGCGGCGGCAGTCCACCCAGGCGCGGCGGCAGTCTACCCAGGCGCGGGGGGAGTCCACCCAGGCGCGGCGGCAGTCCACCCAGACGCGGCGGCAATCCGCCCAGGCGCGGCGGCAGTCCACCTAGGCGCGGGGGGAGTCCACCCAGGCGGGGCGGCGGTCCACCCAGGCTCGCTGGCAGTCCACCCAGGCGCGGCGCCAGTCCACCCAGGCGCGGCGCCAGTCCACCCAGGCGCGGCGCCAGTCTACCCAGGCGCGGCGGCAGTCCACCCAGGCGCGGCGGCAGTTTACACAGGCGCGGCGGCAGTCCACTCAGGCGCGGCGGCAGTCCACCCAGGCGCGGCGGCAGCCCACCCAGGCGCGGCGGCAGTCCACTCAGGCGCGGCGGCAGTCCACTCAGGCGCGGCGGCAGCCCACCCAGGCACGGCGGCAGTTTACACAGGCACGGCGGCAGTCCACCCAGGCGCGGCGGCAGTCCACCCAGGCGCGGCGTCAATCCACTTAGACACAGCGACAGTCCACCCAGGCGCGGCGGCAGTCCGCTCAGGCGCGGCGGCGGTCCACCCAGGCGCGGTGGCAGTCCACTCAGGCGCGGCGGCAACCCGCACAAGCGAAGCGGCAGTCCGCACAGGCGCGCCAACGGTGGCAGCCCGCCCAAGCACCGCGGTGGCAGCCCACACAAGCAGCGCGGCGGAAGCCCGCAGCGCTCGCTGGAGCGGCGCGAGCGAAACCCTCGACCGCGTCTCGACAGCAGCGACTCCCTCGAAAGGCGACACGGCGAGGTTAACGCCCGGGCTGTCCCTCGGGCCACTCGCCCTCGCCCCGGCCTCGACAGCGACGCTTCTCCCCCAGCACCGGTGCCGGCGCGGAAGGTGGGGAGGATTCCGCCACCAGGGGTGGGAGACCGCAGGGACGGGACGACGACGGCGGCGGGAGGCGGAGGGCGGGAGTATGATCGGCAGCCGGCGGGCTACCGGGATGACGAGGACTACCGTGGCGCTCCTCCGCTGGACGTCACCGGCGCTCCCCCTCCTCACTATCGTGCTACTCCTCCTCCTCCCACCTCGGCGACGGTCTACGCCCCTCGCCCCGGCCTAGGCGCACAGCCGTACTACGGTGCACAGGATGAACTCAGGCGGGACGTGGACGCTCCCGCGGGCCCCGCGCTCCGCACAGGCGCACAGCCCTATTACGGGGTGCAGGATAAGCTTAGGCGGAACGTGGACGCTCCCCCGGGCCCCGCGCCCCGCGGCGGCGGCGGTCCTGGACAAGGTGGCGTCAGTCAGATGCCGTGGGGGGGGGCGCGAGGGGGGCCTGACAAAGACCTTCCGCTCGCGCGGGTTAACGGTGGCGGCGGCGGCGCCCTTTCTCTTCCTCTCCCCCCAACTCTTCTCTTCCTCCCCAGTCGGCCGCGGTGTCCAACAAGCGCCGCTTGATGGACCCCGAGCTGGACGGCGGCGGTGGTGGTGGTGGTGGTGGTGGTGCCGGTAACCCGGCCAACGTTAACCCTCCGAGGAAGCGGTACGCGCAGACGACCCTGCCGGCGGGGGCGGCAGGCAACGCCGGTGATGGCTACGCGGAGACTAACGCTGGGAGATTTCTCGGGGAGTGGGCACGGAAGGACGGGGGTGCGGGAGGTCAAGCTGGCGGAGGAGGAGGCGGCGGCGGCGGCAGGGGAGGGGCGGGGATAATGGGTGCAGATGTCTCTGGTTCTGTTAAGCTTCCACTCTCCCCACCTCGGTGCCTCTGCTGCCGACTCCCGCCCGTGCACAAGGCACCCCTCTGCCCCCGACTTCCGGACGTGCGCAAGGCGCCCGTCTCATGATCAAGGGGACGCATCCGGCGGTACCGGAGCGCAGGATACACGCACTGGCGTCCGATTTCGGCGTCGTCGGCAAGATTGAGGTGTTGGAGGTGCGAACACAGTGAAGTATATGCGCGGGGGGTCGTTTCTACCACGCCCTTCCGTTTTTCTTCTCTTCTCAAACTTGGTTGATCGGATGCTTTGGTCAGTGCGAGGGGTGGGGGCGGGGGCAGGGGGGTACTTGGTGTTCCGCCTCCCTCCTCGCCCCGCCCCTGCATTGTGCCAATCCGTTTGTTTTTTCTCTTCGGTGGCAACAATGTTCCACGGTTTTGACGGAATCGAGGGGGGGGGTTAGTATGTTAACCCCCCCCTTCATCCTTCATGTATTATGTCGTTGGCAACGGTATTTCGTTATTTCGACGGGATCGTTTCCCAGTGCCGAGATTTGGTTCCCTCGGTGAACACTACTGTGCTGATGCTATGCGTATTTTTTTTTTTTCGTTTTTCTGACACAGTAAAATAGTCGCCAAGGTACATAAGAAGATCGGTCGCCGTTTTTTTTTTTTTTGCCGTCGTCGTCGTCATCCCCGGTTGGTGTTCACGACGTATATGCATGATGAGAGAGAGCCATCGAGGTTCCCTCGTTTTATTGTCACCGGCGGCATTGCTCCCCTTGGCGAGCTTCGTGGTTGTCGTTCTCGATGGCGCCGGAAAGAACGAAGCAAACGCAAACAGCCGACCCCACTGCATCCCTCATGTTCTCCTTGCCATGCCGATTCGCAGTGGGGCTTATAGCCTTTGGTGCTTTAATGGAAATCAGCTCTCCATTTCTCGGGACGGATTCATTGTTTTTGTGGGGGGTCTGCTCTCTCTTCGTTAGTGTGCCCAGTGGATGTGCAGCTGTACCACGCCTCTCTGTAGGGCCGCTGGTGCTCTTTCCTCTTTGCTGAATCCTCGACCCCCCCCCCCCCCCCCCCCCCCCCCCCTACTATATTCCCCACTCCCTTTTTCCCTCGTACTGAAACGCCTCCACCTCCACGCTAACCCCTTTAGGACTACACTCCCATTTTGGAGACATATTACTTGGGGCTAGAATCAAATATACAATTTGTGGATGTACACTGCAGTAGCAGTAGTACAAGGGTTGGCCTTGTCGTGTTACCCCCCTCCTATCCCTTTCGCCTCGTGAAGAAACGCCGGCACCTCCACTTGAATCGTTTCGTGTCATCCCCGCGACCGCCCCTCTCCTTTCCCCTCGTGATGAGACGCCTCCACCTCAGCTTTGATGGTGTCTCGTCTCACCTCTGCCCCCGTCAACAGGCAGCGAAGCAGCAAGGGGATGAGACTACCGAAAATGTTCCATGTAATATGTGGAAACAACGTAATGAGCGCCCAATTGTTGTGGGTCTCTATTAGGATTACGAACGGTGCCCCGTCTCGAAAGGGATGCGTGGTCAATGGTCAAATGACTAAGGCAAGCAAATAATGAGTACGCCCTCCCGTCCCGTCTCGAACAGGGACTCGTCTTCGTCCACATGCGGTCGCTGGAGGAAGCCTCGCGCGCCGTCGATGGTCTCAACGGAGAGGTGCTGCCGCACGTCAGCGAGCGGCCTCACGCCCCCCTGTCGGCGACGGTAAAAACCGAGGAAGTGTACCAGGCAATCATGGCCGAGGATGGCAGGCGTCGGTATGCGGACGGCATACGCAAGGCATCCACCTGGTACGAGAAGCACAAGAGCACCGGCTACCACAACCCGGCTGGAGAGCCCCTCTCTTGCCGATTCTTCGACCTCGGCAGGGGCTGCATCTTCGGACGCAACTGCGGCTTCTTCCACGACCCCCCGCGCGCAGCGGCCCGCCGGGAGGCGGTGCGAACGGCCGTGGCGAGGCCTACCCGGACGTCGGTGTACGACCACCCGCGGGGGCGACGGCGCCGCCGGTGTCGGCGTCTTCGGCGGGGATGGCTCTGCCACTGTTCCCCCCCCGCCCTGAAGCCCAGCCAGGGCCTACCGGTACCTCGGGGCGTGGGGTCGTGGCAGACAGCTCTACGAACCTCTACGCTCGCGGCCAGCAACAACAGCAACAACAGCAGCAACAGCAGCACCATCAGCAACAGCCTAGGTTCTTCGTGCGAGAGCAACACGAGCAGTCCCCCACTCTGACGTTAGTCCACAGGGACGAACTGATCCGCCACGCGGGACCAGCCGTCGCCGTCGCCCCCGCTGCCGGACCCCACGGACCTATCGCGCCCCAGAGACCTCTCGGTCCTAACGCCTCCCTCCTGAACGGGAGCCAGCAGACCGTTGCTGCTCACAGTGGTCGGCGCGGCGGTGGCGGCGGAGGTCCCCCCGCCGCGTGGCGGCAGGAGCAGCAGCGGGCGGAGAATTCACCTCACGTCGACCCCCCGGCTCCGGCGCTAGACTTCGTGTCGGCAGTGGTAGAAGTGCTACGCTTCTTCCGCTGGCGGGGACCGAGGTTGACAAAGCGCTCGGCTTTTCCGGTCGGCCGCGAGATGCTCCACCCGGCCAGATGCGCCCCGTGGCGGGCCGGGGGGGGGTGACCCCGGTAGCAGAGGGTACGAGCGAAGCCCTGGCAGAAACGGTACCGGTGATTACGGTGGGCGGCCTCGCGAGGAGCGTGTGAGGGATGGAAGTCTAGGCAGCGGAGGCGGCGGCGGCGGCGGCAGAGAGGGCGACTTCGAGGTTGGCGGATTTTTCAAGACGGAACTACCCGACTCTCGTCGAGACCTGAAAAAAGAGGTTGGCAAGGGCGACAGAGGAGAAAGGGTTGCGAGTGAAGGCCGGCCGTTCCGCGAAAGATCAGGCCGCGACGGTGGCCGCGACGACAGCCGTGACGGCGGCGGCGGCGGTGGCGGACGCCGGCCGAGGCTAAAGTCTCGATCTCGATCAAACAGTCTCAGTCGCGGGCGTCCCTCCCCCGTCCGCGGCGGCGGCAGCGGTGGCCATGGCGCGAAGGAGCGCGGCAGCGGCAGCGACGGACCCCACCGCGGCGACCGAGCTCGAGGTAGGAGCAGGAGCAGGAGCAGGAGCCTCCCGGCGAGGAGAATGCAGACGTACGACGGCGATGGTGGAGGGGGCTACGACTACAAGGACGACAACGACGAAGGGGGGGGGGGGGGGGTAAGAGAAGCAACGGTGCGGGCAGAGGCGGAGGCGGCGGGGGAGGCGGTGGCGGTGGCGGTGGCCGCGAAAGGGGCGACGGCCGCCGCGACAACCGCCTCGAGGAAGATCGTAGTTTTCTATCGAAGAGAGGCGGTGGTGGCGGCGGTGGCAGCGGTGGTGGCAGCAGCGGCCGTGGCAGACGCGAAGGCAGCGACCGTGGCTGGGAGGATTCTCGGCGCCACAACCGCCAGCGCAGCTTCTCGCGAGACGGCGAGGTCGAGCGGCGAGGCTTCAGCGACCCAGCTGTTGGCGACGGCGCTAACCCTCGCAACCGTGGGTATGATGCCGCCGACGTGCGCGCACGGGGCCGGGAGGCCTGGGATGACCGCGGGAACGATGAGCAGGCCAGACGCCCAGCAGGCAGTAGCCGCCAGCGGGCGCACCCTAAAACCACCTTCACGGTTACAGCGCGTCTGGGCACCTTGCAGCCGCCCCCTTCCGCGGAGGCGACGGCGATCGCCGCTGCCGCTCCCGCCCCCACCAGGTTTTCCATCACCATGCCGCCTAACTTGAACCGGGCTTTGGGGCAAAACAACGCGCCTCACGGGGTTAGGGTGGAGGAAGGCCGCGGGGGGAGGCGGGGAGAGGGTAGAGTACGGGGGGGCGAGGGAAGAGTGAGGGGAGGGGAGGGGAGGGTGAGAGGAGGGGAGGGGAGGGTGAGGGGCGGGCGCATGGACCATGGCCGCGATGATGGTGAAGCCGATAGGCACCCTCGCTCTGGTAGAGGCAGACACGACGAGTGAGCAAGGCGTTATTAAAGCCACGCATGACCGAGGCGGAGCCAAACGGGACGGAATTTCAAGAAAGGCTGTGCGGGAGATGGATACGTGGATGTTTTGCACTTCAATCGGCGGCGACGTGCGCGGTACGTCCGGGCTTGCACAACAACCGAGCTCGATTGTGCACGCTTATGTCTTTTGTGTCCTGGCGAGCGAGGGTCTGGTTTTTTTATCGAGACATAAACTCGTCGCCACCAACTCGCTCGCGACACAAAGAAAGTAGGGGGGAGGGGAGGAAGCGAAGGCTGGGTTTTCATCGAGAATATTCTTCGTGCTGGAGGTTAGGGAGCGAAGCCTGGATTTTCATCGGAAATGTGCTGCGTTCTGGAGGGTTACTCTCCGCTGACCAGAGAAGCGTGACAGCGAGACTGCTACGCGAATCTGACTGGTGGGAGTTTTGTCTACGTTGCGGATGGCGTCACGGCGGGGCGGCGGCAAGGGAAATGGAGGTGGGAGCCGTACAGGAAACCCTGGGAAGTAAAACAGACCGTCAATGTTATTCTGGGGAAGTTTCATCAAGCTTGTAGTTTCTCTTTTTTTTTTTTTGCGTTGGAACTCCCCATGTTGTGGCATGGAGAGGCAGGCGTGGAGCGGGTTTTAAGAGCTACTGGTGGTGGTGGTGGTGGAGGAGGAGGAGGAGGAGGAGGAGGAGGAACTTATATAGGTAAGGAAGGAGGAGGATGCTCGAGACATCCACGACTGCTGGGGGGCGGGGGTGCTCGTCTACACCATTGCTGATACTTTCCGGGCACCTGCCTGGAAGAGCGAAAGCGTCTCGCGGGTTTGAATCGAGGGGCCGCCGCCGTTGTCGCGAACCACTACACGGAAAGCGAGCAGGAGACGGATCGATCTACCAAGCGGATACCTTTTTTTTTTTAATGTCAACGAGCTATTCGACAAAGCAAGACGGGGGGGGGGGGGGGGGGGGGGGGGGGGGGGGGGGGGGGGGGGGGGGGGGGGGGGGGGGGGGGGGGG